>BQNB010085083.1:0-28568 GCA_026074375.1 Tanacetum coccineum
TTTTGGTCATAGACAAACCCGTTTCCCGTCCCTACAATTCTACACCCGGGACAATTTCCACCATTTTGGGGACCCCCACAACATGAGCATTTATATTGGCCATATAATATTTGTCTTTCAAGTTAGTTCAAAGCTCGGGAAAGTTTTGCCAGTTGCTCATTTAAAGCTTCCGAGTCAGACATAGCAGATAAAGAATTAAACGGATAAGAGGATAAAGAAGATAAGAATTAAATGAAATAAGAGGATAAAGGGGAATATTTTCTTAGATTTTTATAAAGATAATAATAATAATAAAAATAAAAATAAAAATATTTTTGGTATTTTTAATATTTATATAAAAGAAAAATAAAAATAAAAAAGAAAATATTTTTGAATTTTTATAAATACGAAAATAAACTTTCAAAAGAAAGGATCTTCAAGGCGCTAACTCGAAACACCACGTAAAAATCATACAACTCTCCCCGGCAACGACGCCAATTTGATATCGTATAAATACGTACTAGCCGTATGTATATAATATTAAGTATCCCGTTGGATATGAAAATTACTTTAGGAAAAGTAATAATTAAATCTTTCGGAGTCGTATCCCAACGAGAATTGAATTTGAGAATTACGTTTATGTTTCTAGTTTGATGCTTGATTATATTTTTTATTTGGTTTTGGTTTATATACTAATTAAAATAATACTATAAACTATATTATAACTAAATGTGAATTAGAGTTCTTAAAGACGAATTAGTACCCGTAAAAATATTATTTTCTCACAACGTTGGTTTATTTTGACAACAATATCTTATGTTGGTATTAACTACTAGATTTGATGTTTGATTATTTCTTCGGATTTTGCCCTTCGAAATACTCAAATAAGAAATCTAAATAATCCGAAAACTATTAATCAATAATTACTTTTTATTTCCACACTTAATTCACAATCCATTAATCACTTAACAAGCACAAGAAATCTACTCGCTAATCATGACAACTACACTAACAATAATAAGCATAACAATAAAAGACATATTAAGCCAAATCTAAACTATAACTACTAAAATGGAAATGAGAGAGAAGATAGACCCTGAATGACGAAACCGATACGAATAAAACCACCCAATCTAATAAACTATCAAAATACTTAAGTTTAGGTGCTTAAAGCATTAAACTCGAGGTATTTAGTTGGCTTACTAGACCCATAAGCTCCACGCCTCATGAGTTGAACCGATCACATAAAATAATAAAAGACATATTAAGCCAAATCTAAACCAACTGTTTGTTTCGTTACACCTTTACACCTTAGCCTACCCTGTTAGATTAAGTCCGTTTATTAGTTGCTAGTTCCTTAAAGTGTAAAGTATGTATTTTTCGAGTCTTGTGTCATTTTCTATCTTTGGTACGGTTGGGGAGAAATTTGCAAAATGCAAATGGGAATGTATAAAGTAGTCACAACTCATGTATTTTTTACTACATCACAATTATTGGTACGTCCGAAGAATGAAAAATCATGAAGAAAATTATCCGAAGTTATTATGATCGTGAAGATGGTAAAATTACACCGAGATTCGTAGTTAGTTGTTAAAAAACAAAAAAATAGAAAATCGCAACAAAAATAAGAGGAGGAATGTTTAGAGATAATCGTTTTGCAAAAGCTTAAACCGAAGTAATTATATTATGGATCAATTATTCATTGATACATCTTATAAGTCAACGATGTAAAGTTTTGTATAAAGTGGTAGATATCACCACTTTTCATGTAAAAGTATGTAAAGTATGGGATGATTGGGAGTTGACCGTTACGGGAACGCCAACTTAGGTTGTTGTTTTTGATCAATGATTAAGACGTTTGTGTATATAGTTGTGTCTTTATCATGGTAATGGTTGGGAAAAAATGTCTAGCAACTTATACCTTATCTGTTTGGACTTGGTCTATTTGTTTCGTAATTTTTATTTAACAACGATTTATTTCCTTTTCCTAATCATTAACCTTGGGTTTTACTCGAATGAGGATGTGATCGAGTCATGCATGTCTATTCCGTCATTACGGCCAGGTATGTGTGATTCGGCTGCCTTGTTGGTTTATTACTTTTGGTGAAAGTTAGAAGATCCATACCCTATATCATTCTTCATCCTAACCCTTGGTTAAACTCGAATGAAGATGTGATGAAACACACATGTCTATTTCGTTGTTACGGTCATGTATGTGTGATTCAGTTGCCTTGTTGGTGTGGTACTTTTGGTAAAAAATTGTAGAATGATCAACCCTAAGCCTTATAATAAAAACCCATTTTGCCTTTATAAAATTTGTTACTCCTTAGCTCTAGTGGTGGAGATGTGTATCCTTGCCAAGCCTATGATAGAATTCTCATCATGATCGAGCAATTGAGCGAATTAGTTACATGTTACCACATAGATTAGTTGAGTGATTTGAGTGTTTTCATCTTCCTATTTCGTGAGGTGTTTGGTTGTGTAGTTGTAATTGATCAAATAAATGCTTAACGGAAAAAATCCTTAGGGATACATTTTCATAAACTTCTAAAGGCTACTTGAGGACAAGTAGGATTCAAGTGGGGGATATTTGATGACATCAAATAACGTCACTTTTATAGCATCATTTATCCCATGTAATTAATGCATTTTGTATAATTATTGCAAAGAATTGTTACTTAATTGTTTGTATTTGAGAGTTGCAGTAATAATGGAGTACATGGTGAAGATTAGCTAAAAGGCACGCATTCTGGAGCTTAAACAAAGAAATATGAAGAAACTGACTCTGACATCCTATACGCCGTATCCATCAAGGAAGATACGGCGTATCCGTACCTGCACTTCATAAGAAACCACAAAGAATAAAAGATCCTATACGCCATATCCAGGAGCCTCTATACGCCATATCCAAGGTTTATTATACACGAAGATTCTAAAAGATATCAAACGTGGTCCTTACTCTAAGAAATCTCCAATACGTCATATCCCACATCGCCCGATACAGCGTATCGACCTGTTTCTAGACTCTATAAATAGAAGACCATAAACTCAGTTTTAGGTATGCAAGTGAATCCCAAAACCACAAAGTCGACCAAGAGACGAATAAAGGAGCCTAGAAGGTCAGAAAATAGCCTCAAGATAATAGAAAAACTCTTGTAATCTTTGCGCAACCAAATACGCATTCGATTAATGTTTCTTTTCTTTAATCATTCATATATGAAACTATGTGTATTTTTACAATGACTATCGGCTGATACCTTTAGGTATCAACCAAGTTTATAAAGATTTAATGTTTGGTTTATTTATATCGATTGCTTAATTTATCGTTGATTGTGGATTATATTTATCAATTTATACTTGTTTACGTGCTTTTTTATGTGACCTATCATTCAACTGGGTCTAGTCCTACATATTTAATGCGCTGTAACTTCAGTGTTGTTTGGGCGTAGGCTAAGAGTCCTAGATAGCTCTCCACATTACAATTTATATATCTAGAATCATAGGATCACAAATATTGACCTATCTTTACCTTTAGATTAGTGAGCTTAGTTGGACCAGCAGGTGACCCTGGGATCAACAAGTATGTTCTTATTCCATTGGTAAGGACTCGGACAGTGGACTACTAGTATATAAAGAGCCGTTAAGTAGTAAGTGGGTAAAGTCTCGATGAGCTAGGGTTTAGTAAGAGCACAATTATTAATCTCCTAAGATAGATTATAATCAACAAATTCTTGCTTTATGCGGATGCGTCTAATTGTGACAGAATTAGCGTGTCTAGGTTTTAGGAAGAAGTATCGCCTAAATCTAGGAATGATATGCCCTAGGAGATAAGTCAATCATTGCACTAATAAACAAAACAATGTTTTATCGGATTATTCATGGTTGATATGTTTTCCTTACATTACCTTTCCTCTATCGTTTGTTTATCTTATTGTGTGCGTTTATTGCTTTACTTGTCATCAAAACCTTAGGTTAGATAACTAAACCTCGTGCTAGACTCTTAGGCTGAAAACCCCCCTTTGCCTTAGTTTAGGTTTAACTTAGGTTTAACATAGAATAGAATTAATTAGAACTAACATAGATAACTAAAATTCTGATAGAACTAGGGATTAACACTCTCGCTCTTAGTGATCGACACCCTACTTTCCAATAAACTCCTATCTGACCAGATACACTGCCCGTTAAAGTGTTGTTTTTGGTAAAGTCGGCAAAATATAGATTTAAAACTTGAAACATAAATTACAACCATACAACGACACATCATCTACACAAAATAAGCCTACACTACTATGTGAAAAATACTCTAAAACTACACACATATTCGGCTAGAAATAAGGCCCTTCTATAACTCATGTGAGCTCAGGGTATTTTGGTCATTTCTACCCCTTATAAGCCTCTTAATTTTATTAATGCAAAGGATGCCCTCCTGACGCGTCTTTGGACAACTTATAATTCCCTTCATAGCCAATCAAATCGTGCCACGCGTCCATTCTAGAACCTTGGATCCAACCACCTCTGCTAGACGGTACCAACTGTCACCGCGTACACGCGGCAGCCTCTTATTGGCTAGCCACCTTATACAATGAATAGCCGCCACGCCTGACCTCATACTAAATCCATTCATTAGCCGCCAACTGTCATGCGACGTATCCTTTCCTGATTGGTCAGCCGCCACCTGCAATCTCATACTGACCTCGTACCTGCAGTCAAACATGTCAGCGCCGCTGTGTTAGGATCACATAAATGGACCCAAACAAAGAAGCTTCGGTCACTCGCCAAAAGTGATTGTTTGGATGTTTTTTTTTTTGAACCGAATTTTTAAAAAAAAAGTGGGGTTCGGATTTTTTGTGTGTCTTGATCGAAAGGAATAACAAAAAAAAGAGACGTGGTTTGTTTGTGTTTTGGGTTCGAAGTGGATTAGAAAAAAGCTAGAAGTGTTGCGTTTTTTGTTAGTCTTCGTATTGCGTTTTGAGAATATTCATGTTGCGTTTTGAGAATATTCATGTTGCGTTTTGAGCATATAGATTGCGTTTTGAGCATATAGATTGCGTTTTGAGCATATAGATTGCGTTTTGAGCATACAGGTTGCGTTTTGAAGATTTCTATTGCGTTTTGACTAAAACGCTACGCTGCCAAAAAATTTAAAGCATTGCGTTTTGACTTCAAGTGTCATTGCGTTTTGAGAAATATTTCATTGCGTTTTGAGAAAAATTTCATTGCGTTTTGAGAAAAATTTCATTATGTTTTGAGAAAAATTTCATTGCGTTTTGAGGAAGATATCATTGCGTTTTGACAACAAGTATCATTGCGTTTTGACAACAAAGTTTGTTGATGTTATAGACTCTTCATTAAGTTTTTTAAACCAGATTTTAGCTTTATCACACAAGGAAAAAGGAAATATCAAAAGTTTGACAACTTCGCTTTGAGTTTTAACATATTTGAACATGTTGCAGATTACGAGAAATTCACGTATGTGGTCATGCGGATCGGCCCGCAAATAACCATTGAATTTATTTTTCCGAATCATTTTCAAGTGGTAACTATTGATAACAAAGTTGTTACCAACGTCGGGGTTGAACAAATGGACGAATTAGGTAGTCGGTGACTACCTTCGTAGCAACTTCCTACATAGCGGATTATCGTGACTGGAATTATTTTGTTTGGGTTTCAACTTCCTCTTGGGTATAATTTATAACGACAAGATCTATTAACGAATAAGAATGTTAGGTTGAAGCTGGTCATATTTACGGTCAAAGTTTATGAAAAAAGAATTCAAAAAGTCAAAAATAGACACTTAATATGGGACGGAGGGAGTATTATATTTACAAATTGTTTTTCAAAAGATCGGGATTTGTACATACATTAAGCATTTTGCAAAAAGATATTTATATATATATATATAATTAAGGCTAATAGGATAATATTCAAAATAAAGTAAATTATTTTCATATTTTTTTATAATTTTTTATAGATTTATATATATATTAGCTATATTTTAGTTTTTATTTTATATATATATATATATATATATATATAGAAAATAAGGATAAATAGATAAAAAAAATCAGATAGATAGAGTGCGGTGTACTTTAGAAAAAGTGCGCCGACTTTTTTTTGTGGAAATTTTGTGTTTTTTTTTCGAATATAATGATAAACTATATAATTACAAATACACAAGGCATATAATAAGATAAAATACAATTCCAAATGATTATAGTGATTATAGAACCTAAGACTAGCAGATTGGGAGTTTTGGTTTTGGTTTTTGAAATAAGATTCTGTTTGTGAAAATTTGCAGAAAGTTCGACGTACTTGGGTAAAGTACGGCGTACTTCCTGGGTTTTCAGGAAAACCGACGCACAAACAGGATGTGCGGCGTACTTCCTGGAGAAAAATAATTTTTGGGTTCCGTTTGCCAGAAAATGGTACAGCAAGTTTGAAAATTTTTTTTGAAACAAAATAGCACCTAAAACAAGCAACAAACTGATAAAAACTTAAACAATTTCCCGTGTTTTGTTTAAAGAATGTATATCATAAGTTGCAAGAGATTATGTGCAAAGATTTAACATGCCAACACAAACTATCCATATGCTTTCTAAGAAACCTAAAATCCCTACCGGTGACTTTGCACATAAGGGACCTCCTTGGTACCCGTGCGCCCAGGTCTAGGTTATATTGGCAAGCGAGCTCAATGTCTGTCCGATGCCTGTACCCTTTGCATCCCGGTCACCATCTGGTTCGCATTATGGGGATAGTGAAGATGTCTTGGTACTACCATGTGGTTAGCATGAAAGCTGAGTGAAAACCCAGGACATGTTAGAACCGCAAACCGGTTTCTATGACAAGCTTAATGGCCATGATGTGTGTTGTTCCTCAGATAGGAACTATCTGGAGTTCAGGTGTATTGGCTTTTTGCAACGAAATGGCTTAGTCAAGCTAGTAACATCCACATACCTGCTACTCCTTTTGTTCGTAAAAGTCGACTCCAGTAAGTTCTGTCCAGTACTTCTCGAAAAGTTTAATGATGTTTTTTTTCCTCATCGATGATAGATGGTATAATAAAAGATAGAACACACAAAAACAGTGATCTACTGTTTTATGATTGGTGTTTTTGAATTCTGCAAAACAGTTTGTTGAACAACAATCTGCTACCATTTTTCGGGACCTTCTTCAAAATACTCAATATCCCAGAACTGCTAATGATAAATTTTTCAAAGGTGCATAAGAGAATTTGAACAAATTTATGATGAAATTAGAGGAGAGTATGAACAGTGTGTTCTTGTAACAAGACCTAACCTTAGAGAAGAAAAATCTTTTATCAAAAATGAGCTGCGCGTTAATTGCTGAGTGTTTTAGAAAAAGATATCTGCCTCTATTGCTGCGTTATTCCGATATTGTTGTGCCCCGCCTAGTTTAATAATTGCCTCTTGCAGCGATCTTATAATTGCCATGCGATAGGGAACGCACTAAAAGTTCTTGATCTGAAGCTGAAGTTTTAAAACAAAAAAGATGGTCTCATTGAATCTGAGAAAGACTACTCTTCTCATTTACAAAAGACCCATATTGATTATACAAACTTAATTTCAATAATCGTAATCAGTGCATAGACACTTCTAGAATGCCTCCACTGCTATTCTTTGAGATAATAAGATAAGAGACAGCTTTCATAGGAGAAAAAGACACCATCTATCAGGATATTTTAAATGCTCAAGTATATCTACATCAATAAGGTGTTTGAATGATAGGTTCCACTGAAGGTAGTTGTGAGACCACTAGGCACTAGATATCCATACAGAATTCAGTTGAAGATACGATTTACCTCCCTTAGGATTCAAGCTAGTGGCCTTAAGGTAGAAAACTGTGCATTCTCAAAAATGTATGTGATATGCTGTCGAAAAGGCGAGATAGATCACCGGGTGCTGCAGGGGATGGTGTATACTGTGACAGACTAGTATTGAATGCTTAGAGTGAAGCTGTGAGAGAGTTGCCGCATAAATGGAACTACAGATGTTGAGGTGGCAATAGATAGTACTTGTTGGATGCGGATCGTACTTGGCATCTGAGAAGAAACCCAAAGTACATTGCTTCAGGGTGTATACCAAAAGTTCAAGTTACAGTTCGACTCACAGAAAAGAGCAATTGGGTGAAACCCAACCCCGTTGCCTAAGGAAGAAGCAAGTTACGTTTCAAGAGAACCTCTCCTTGGACTTCATGATAGACCCACACAGAAACCCACCAGTTGCAACTACAACAAAAAGCCTAATGTTCCTGGAATTTGGTGCTACAGAAGAACTCGTTCCAAACTCGCCACTGAATCTCGCAAACCTATGCAAGAAGTGCCACACTCGGTAACCATCGTCTATCTTGTCCCATTAAGAGTGTGAATGCGGGAGAGCAGCAGACTCACAATAGGATAGTTGAATGTTGTTTCTCCATTATCAGTTTGTGATTGTTCTTTTGAAGTCTTGTGCAATACCAAAACCCCCTCCATGCAAAAACAATGTGTGAATCATACTAAGAAGGTTTGGAAAGCAACCAGAAATCATAATGTGAACACTACTAAGACAGTGGGAGACCAACTGGAAAGGATATGTTTGGTAGTGTTAAGCCTCAGTGGAAACCCATCTGGATTGACATTTTGCCGTAGTATGATAACATCCTTTAGCTTGGGAGTAGTGGTACCCATTGTTGAGCTTTAGAACTTACGCCCGATAGCGTTAGTTCTAGATCAAAGTTTACTTCGATCTCATAGGTTCCCTGATTGCAATTTATGTGATCGACAGGCTGGGTTCCAAGGGGATATCTGGTATTTTTGGATGCTAGAAGATTGTATCATTGTGTATTTTAAAAAAAAATAAAAAATAATGAAAAAATTTTAATTGATAAATGGCTTTGCAGTTATTCGACTGTAAGCCGGTCTTAACCCAGCAGATTTACTGTACGCTTTTTCACTGTATTAATTCTTCCAAGACCAGAAGTTGTCTAAAGCCTTCGAACCCCCATTTGTTTTTCATAAACAAACTGGTTTTAATCAAACAATGTTCGGGGTAAACGAATCAAACATTGACACGGGTCATTGTTTGAGGGGGAGAATCAGGTATACTAACAGTTGTTGCAGGTCAAAAAAGGACGTACTGTTGCTGATTCTATTGCTGAAAGATTGGACACAATCCAACGTCTTATAACAAGGTCAAGACTACTTGCTAAGTATCATTCCTGGTCTGGGTATTCTAAAGTTTGTTTCAATGGCTCACTTGCTATTTGTTGTATATTTCACCTCATTCCTCTTATCTTTGGAGGGAGAGATTGATACCATTTTAAGTCCATTTCTAGTCTAAAACCTTCACAAAAGTTTCATACTTTTTGATAGGAGGGAGAAAAAATGTGTATCTTGTAAACATGTAAATAAGGATGAATTAATGGATTCGATTAATTCTAAAATGCTAGTTCCTATCATGGCATGTTGCTAATACATCTTTAGATTATCGACGCACATGTGTTCGGGTGGTGCGCATATGTTGATAATATTGATCAAAAATGTCAAGCGTACCCAAAGTTGTGTTATACACTCGTTATCTTGATAAATGACAAGAATCCGTTTGTTTCAATGTCTCGTTGAAGTGGAATCTTATGGAATGCTTGAGCCGATAAAGCATGATGTTGTTATCGCAAGATCATAGGGGGGTTTGATTCGTCATGAATGCTCATGCCTAGGTCTTCGGAATCGCGCCCCCACCACTAGTGTAAGTGGATTTCCTATAAACTGTATTGTACAAGTTTGGATTTCCTCAAAGGCAACTTCCATATTTTGGGATATATTTCAAAACAATCATCAGAGCATTCTGATTTAAATTTTCAGTTTTGCTTACCCAAAACAATTTTTTTATAAGTTCACTCGAATGTTTTTCAAATCATTTTTTGCCACAGGCCTCTATGGTACTTAATGTATTAGAAGTCAAACGCTGAAAAAGGAATTACTTCAGAGGTATCAGTCTAGTCAGATAGTAACATGCGTACTGGACTCACTCTTTACCTATTCTATTAGTAGTATTACTTATAGTCGTGATGAGTCTTTCGGACATTGGTCTAGAAACGTGCGAACGCATAGGGAATCTGTTACTTATGTATAGTGGAATACTAGCTTGTCTGGTTGACGGGAAACACTGTCAAGAGGTTCTGTATGAATCTATTCTGAGTCAACTGCAGTATTCTTCATATTAGATCATTGAATCTCACTAGCCCGGTTTCAGAGGTTTATATGTATATGCCGCACCAGATTTGAGTATCGTCTTTATAGGTCCCTTCAAAATATATAAACCTTTGTGTGTGTCAACAACATGTGTGTTTTTTCTAGAACACATTTAGTGGATTTGACACTAACAAATGTGTTTGTTGGGTGTGACTAAAATTGTTATATTCATGGCTTAATGAGACCGCTCAAAGTTTCCGAGGAAGAACATGTGCTTCATATTTTCTCTTTCTCACATATCTGAAGTAACTCAGAAAGCGTATACTCATTCGAAAGCTTCCGCACAATCTCTTTTGATAAATCAATGTCTTCTTCAAATACTTAAGGTTATAATGATTGGGAAGAGATATATATCATCAAAGCTTTTCAATAGATTTCCAACAGATTTGAGCTATGTGAGACTAAAGATATCAGCGTATTATGGCAAAGTCAAAGTGAAATGAAGTCACAAACAAAGTAGAATAGTCAGAGAAGTAAAAGCTTAAACAAGTCAGAAAGATCAAGATCAATATCACATCAAGTCTGAAGATCATGATCACGGTTGGTGTTTAAAATTGAACTGACCGCGAGAAAGCAAAACAAGTGAAGTACCCATCAACAAACGAGCTGAAGGTAAAGATGAGTTGAGCTTCTTTCTCGTGACTCCTCATCTAGGGGAGATGTTAGAGAGTTTGGTGAGGGATCACATAAATGGACCCAGAAACAAAGAAGCTTGGTCACTCGAAGTTACAAGACAAAAGTCTAGCTCGGAAAGTCTTTGGTATTTAATGTTTATTATGTATGTAAGGGCCAAGAGGGCCAAGATGTAAAAAGCCCAAAAAGAAAGCCCTCAAAGGCAAATCCTTATTAGTATAAATACACCTAGTTTAGTCAAAATTAGGTTAGCTTCTCCATCATTTCATTTTTCATTTTTAAGGGTTTGTAGCAACTTTTATTTTCTTTCAATCAAAAGTTCTTCATTGTTTTAATCTTTGTGCCATTGATCTTGTGCTTAATCCATGGAATAATCTAGGGATCCTACACGCTGCCACGTAGCGGCCTATGATTGGCCAGCCGCCATTGACATGGCAGCCATGTGGCATCCACGTGGCAGGTCAACCGGTCACCGCTGGTCAATGGGTCAATAGCCGGTCAATGCCGACTGGGTCTGGATCGGGTCAGGTCGGGTCAAGGTACGGGTCGGGTCGCCACGTGTCACCTCCGAAGTGGGCCACGTGGCAACTGAGTATATAACTCAACCATGGGTCTGATGGGACTCGAAGCTGGGGTGAGTAGGACAAGAAGCTAAAGGACACAAGTGTTACCACCTGAGCCACGCATAGCTTTAGTAATAATATGGAAACAAAATATATATGACCCTTGTTTTTAGACTGGTAGATTTATTATTAATAAAAAGGGTCAAATGAGGTTTGACCGGTTTAAATAAGAAAGGATCAAATAGTGAGGAAGGTACCGATAGATTCGTAATTTTGTTCTCTTTCCAACGGAGTGCTCGAGGAATTTTTCCGAGTTTGTCGATAAACATGAAAACGTTGTCGAAACTCACCCAAAAATTATCGTTTTTGCTTTGTTTTCAATTCTTTGTACCTGTAAGACATAATAACACAAACCAAACATATTTGCAATATAATTACTCATATTTTATGTTTATTATTCTATTTTAGAGTGTTTTCTAGGGTAAAAACGATGTTTGTTTAAGCACACATCAATTGCCTTGAACATAATCTCCATATCCAGTGATTATAGCGAAATGATCATTCTCGAAGCGGATTGTTCTCATGAATTTCTTAACGAAATTTCTTAGCAATTGAAGATTACCAGTCATATGCTTCGAGCATCTGCTATCAACAATCCAAAGGATGATCTGGATCACCTGCATCGCATGAAACAAATGCAGATGGAAGAGTAGACAGTTTGGCAACCCATTTCTAAGTGGTTACAGGTGTTTTAGATTTTGTTCGAACACTAGTACTACTCTTTGACACACTAGGTGTTGATTGTGCAGTTTTGCTTTTGGGTGTCTAATTAAAACATGGTTGGTATTAAAACCATTTCCTCCACTTTTGGCTTGTTGCAATTTTGTTTTTCATGTAATTGCTAAGTGTCCTACTTTGACTAGAATCAGAGGATAGTGATAATGCACTAGAGACCTTAGTTGTTGCTGTTGGGATTTTAGCAACACTTAATTTAGATTTCACAACTATAGAAGTAGCTCCTAAATTCTTAGATTTTGCTGCTACGGGGGTAGTGAATAAGGCTCTTTTTACCCTAGAATCTCTAGACAAAGCATAACCAGCAACACATTTTTCATGAGAAAGCATAAACACATCTTTACCACAAGAAACACAAACAATATTCGAACCATCATTAATAACATTTATAGTCTTAGTGTTTAATACACTTGCGTTTGATTGACATATAGTCGAATTCATTGTTTCACGCTTATTAGAATCTATACTAACACTACTTGACACCTTTTGAACATGTGCAAATGAGCTCTTATCATTAGTGTTATTCAAGACTCTATTCTTCGATTCAGTGTCCTTAGACATTGGTCTTCTAATACTATTAGAATTTTCTACACCTGTGGAATTAGAAAGATGTATGTTAGTTTCAGAAACCGGCGTGTGTGTCTCTATTTTTATGATTCTATACATTCCTCTTGCAATTACATTCACACTCTGTTTTTTACTTTGCTCATTTTTTGGTGTAGAATGTGAAGTGACTGGTTTTGACCTATCTGCATTGACCTTAGTGTTTGACACTTTCTTAGCCTTGACTGTTGTGTTTGTGTTTAACAGTGTTACACAGAGAGGTTTTCCTAAGGTCTCAGATTTGTCAAATTTAGTCACTAGTACAAATCTGGGATTTCGTCACACATGTTGTTTTTTGAACGGCCACACAGTCAGATATTTATGTGACTAAATGTACCAGAATAAAATAAACAGCCACACTTGAACTCATTTTGTGTGACCATTTCGGAATTTCATTGTCACGCATTTGAATATTTATGTGACTAGAGGTAACTGGTAATTTTTTGTTGATTATTTAGTCACTTATAATTTGGGATGTCTGACAGTTACAAACAAGTTTGAAACATTAGTTACACTATATATATACATATGTGACAAATATATGTCACACAATTGAACAGTGTGACCAAAATCCATATATGGTCACATGAAGTAATTGTGTATGTGGCTAAATCATATAATCAAGTTTGTCACACATTATTTAAAAGTGACTGCTATTTTTTGCTGAATATTTAGCCACATATGAATTTGAAATGTGTGACAACTGAAAAGTAAGTTTGAAGCATTAGTCACGATATACATTTAAAAGTGACAAATATATGTCACACACTTGAACAGTGTGACCAAATATCATATATGGTCACACTAAACCATAGACATACATGATTTCATATTTTCACACCCCCGCTCATTTTTTTTTCATTCGCTGCTTCACCAAAATTTCATATTTTCATACCCTCGCTCATTTTTTTTTCCAAAACTAAAATTACATTTTCATTGCCCCTCCAACCTACACTTATCTCATCCCCTTCATATCAAAGTTCATGTTTTTCTCTTGTTTCTGCAGCCAACCACAAACCAATAAACCATCACTGGTTTTCTTTGCTAGTCACCGCTCACCATAAATTCACTTTTATCTTTGCCCACCGGCCACCACCGACGCTCGTGATTAGCCACTGCCCTCTTATTTCAGGTCAGTTGATCTACGAATCAGGTACTTTGATGTCTTATATGTTCAATTTAATTATCAATTTAAGGTGTTCATGAGTCAATTTGGTGTTCAATGGTTGACTTTTGGAATTACGGTTCATGAGACATAATTCTGAATGAATTTTAAGCATGCTTTCTTTTGCAATTGATGCTCATTACAAGGTAGTTTTTTATAGTTCTATATCATCCCATGTTTAATTTCAATTATAAGCTTGTTTGGGATTGTTTTTTGTTTTCTTTGCTTATTTTTTAGTTGAAGCAGTTTTGTGTTATCCGAATTGCTTCTGAATGGATTGTTTTTTGCTGCTTGTACTATGTGCTTACTATTGTATTCATTTCCCTTCAAGAACTATAGATATTAGAAAGTTTGGTTTGCTTGAATTACGGGGTCGTGTTGTCCGTTTGAATGTTTGATATGATGAAATCAGTTAAGTGTTTGTTATATATATCTTGAAAAATGTTAGTTTGTTGCTTCAGTTGCCGCGTATACCGATTGGGATAGGTTTAATATCGTCTGTCTCTTCCTTGTGACTGCTAGTTTAAAAGGACCAACATGCCTTCACTCTATTGGTATTAAAGGTTTATCAAAGGCGTCTTATCAAATAATTGGTTGTGTGTTGAAGCCTCAACCGGGACTTTGTCTGTGAACTGTGTTTTGAGTTGCTGAATAAAAGCAAAAAAAAATGTTATACTTTGCCAATCCATGGCATCGTTTTGGTTGGGTAAGGGGTTTAAACTAATGGTACAAAAATATTTGTATGAAAGGTGAGCATTGAGATAGCTATATGGAATTAAGTTAGGTGAATAAGTGTTCTTGAGAAAAGTTCAAATAAGTATGTTTTCTGTCATCCAGGTTAGTAAATGATGGCAATTCTTTTTCTTGACGACATCACCTATTTCAAGAAAACTTACAGGATTCTTGTATCAATCATCCTAAATTCCTAATGAACATTCAGTTGAAATTGAGGAAAGAACTTAAAAAAAATAATCATGGAAAAGCTGAGGAAGACGAAATAAGAAGCAGTGGAAATAGTGTTCAGTTATTAATTAGTTAAGGTTAAGTTGCTATCCACTTCGGACTATGATACCTTTAAGTTTAGGGTACATAATAAACGTTAGCTAAGATGGTACTGAACTGCTCATATGTTGCTATTCTGGTTGTAAATTGTAGCAAAATGTATGTAGTTGTGATCTGACTTGAATCAAAGGTCAGGTGCAAATTTATGTAGATGTGTGGTATGAAATGCAATTGTATTTTATGATAAGCTATTGACTTTATATCTAAACAGGCTTGTTATGCTGTTCTTCGGAGCTGGGTTTCAAAGAAGTTCATGACCAGATGGTATACCTTGACCCTTCTATGTGTTACAATTACTGATATCATTTTGTGTCCTCTGACTCTCTTCCAACTTTGCATATTTCAGTGTTGTCCTCTTTCCTGTTGCTGTTACATTCTTTGTGACATGGTGGATTGTACAGTTTTTTGATGGTTTCTTTAGTCCGATCTATGAAAGGCTTGGTGTTGAAATATTTGGTAAGTCATCTACGACATGTTCAGTCTACTATGGTGACATGCTGATAATTTCTTTTTACAGTCTGTTTTCTGTATCCTTCTTAATCTTTATCTAAAAATTTAATCTTTTTTTGGCTTACAATTAAGAAAATATACTATCATTTCTTCAACCCTGAGTAAAAAAGTTTTATAAAATTTAATTTGGTTAATGTATAATAGGTTTGAACATATGTATCTAATATATTCATTATTCAGTTGAATAAAGGTTTTAGTTTGGTAATGTTGTAAGATGGATATTAGACCTTTATTTGTTTATGTTTGATTCATTTTTCGATACAATCGTGCAGGTCTTGGATTCCTAACATCATTGATCTTTATATTATTTGTCGGCATCTTTACATCATCATGGATGGGTGCTACTATTTTTTGGGTAGGGGAGTGGTTCATAAAGAGGATGCCTTTTGTAAAACACATTTACTTGGCATCTAAGCAAATCAGTGCTGCTATTTCTCCAGGTGATCCGTGTCATATTCATTTGTAATAATTTATAATCAGAGATTTTTTAGAATTGATATAAGTTATTAAGATTGGAAAACCATCATGATTATAAATTTACATCTAGGGCTTAAACTAATGATGTGTTTAACTTTTTTCTATTGATTGAACTCACACTAGTTGTTGAATTGGATGTTTACAGTAGGGCCGATTTAAATAAAATAGAAACTATAACATAGGTCCGTCAAACTTTCTTTGTACACATTTGGTCACCAGCGAGTGTGTCATACCCTTTCATCACATCAGTGATTCAAGAGTGTTTTAACACGATGTTCCAGAGACATAGTGGATTGGTGGGTCAGTCTGGGATTTAGTGTAACTTCTGAATTGCTTATAGTGTATTTTTTTGTCCCAAGTCTTAGACTTTTAGTTATTCTATTGATGATTGACCATGTTCTGAAATATATTTAATTGCTATTCGAAATTAGAACTAAAATCTTTTCTTCTCGCAAGAGACCAGAACACCACTGCGTTTAAGGAAGTTGCCATCATTCGTCATCCTCGTCTGGGAGAATACATTTTTGGTTTCATTACATCCTCAGTTGTTCTTTAGGTACTTTGATTGCCATAAGTAATTATTGTCTCAAAATTATAGCAACTATTTCCATTTGAACTTTAGATATCCTTGTTTGGTACATTTATGTTTCCCTAAAACTTGGTGATTATAAAAAGTTTGTGTAGATCCTATACATTTCTCTCTTTTAACATTTTCATATATTATGCAAGATAAGTCATGATGTGTTGTGGGTCTCATTTCCTCGATTAATATGTTCAATGCCCAAAAAGAGTGCACAGTTGACTTTTTGAGTCTCAAATTAGTTATTTCAACCTGAAGATTGACAAAAGTTGTGTTATTTAGAAAAGAAATGAGCTATGCATTCAACAATATACCGAGTATTCGAGTATTCGGGTATTCGACTATTTATTATTTTGGTGATAAAAGAACAAAACCGGTGTTGAAATGGACGCTTAACTTTTTAAAATGGAAAGTTGACTCTTCAAATATGCATTGGACTAGTTCTTCTGAGCTGACTATCGTATGAATACGTTTCAGAGGGAAAATGGAGATGAAGAATTATGTAGTGTGTATGTCCCTAAAAACCATCTCTACATAGGTAATGTATTTCTGGTCAACTCTGAAGAGATCATAAGACCAAATTTGTCTATTCAAGAAGGCATTGGTAAGTTCACATCTGTTCAACCTATTTATTTTCTTAAATTATACATATTTGCTACTTTTATGAACCAAACCCCCGCATGAACTTGGTGTTGTAGAATGATTATTATTAGAAAGTGAAGTCCTTGTGCTGTCTATCCTATTCATACATGTTTCTAACCTTAACTTTTCTAGCACAACTGGGGCCAGTTTGATAACATAATATGATGTAAAACTAAAAATTAAGATCGTAAATGATATAAAGGATTTCCTAGGTTCTAACCTTAACTAAAAATATTTGTATGAAAGGTGAGCATTGAGATAACTCATATGGTAGAGCGCTCGCATTGCATGCGAGAGGCACGAGGTTCGATTCCCTGCAGTTCCTTATTTTTTCGTTGTGTGACTAAATATTACAAAACGCCACACAAACATAAAATTCTTGTGGGCATTGGATAAACAATAGTCACACAAAATACACATTCACTTGACTTTAATCAACATATGGTCACACTTATTAACACTTTTGGCCACTTTTGGTTCACTTGTATGTGACTAAATCCTAAAAAAAACCATGCTTTGTGTGACTAAATATTACAAAAGGCCACACAAACATAAATTACATGTGACCATTAGATGAACAATAGTCACATAAAATACACATTTACTTGATTTTAAAAAGCATATAGTCACACTTATTAACACTTTTGGCCATTTTTTTTTAAATTGTATGTGACTAAGTCTAAAAAAACAACACCCGTTGTGTGACTAAATAATCACAAACGTCACATTTATTATAGATTCATGTGGCCAAAGGACGAACAATAGTTACTCTCAAAAACCATTCATGTGACTATAAAGTATTTACGGTCACTAATACTGATTAATCCAACAAAACTTGTGCCTAATTTGTCACACATATTCGGGTTTTGGTCACTCTTTTTCAATAGAAATAGCCATGAACTCCCTAACGTGACCGTATGTGACCTACAGTGGCGCGATCTTTAGTGACAAACACCTAAAAAACACGTGTGACCATATCTATATCGTCACATATTTTTGGAGTGACCAATACCAGTTTTTGTACCAGTAGATGGCGGGCTTAGCATTTGGGTTAACTGGTGGATCATAAGTCTTGCCATTGCGTGTGAATATGCATTCACGTGCTCATTTCCAGCAGGCGTAAAAGATATTTTATAAAAACTATAACGGTACAAAATTTTATAAATTATGTGAATATTTTATTATGATAGTACATATTATGAGCATTCCAAATCTATAAAGAACATGAAAAACAGAGCAATAACGAATGAGATATGAATTTTACAAAATTACAATAATTAAATACATAAAAGTGTTTTTATAAAAGTAGTATTATAAAAACTACTACTGTTTCGAAACTGGTAAAAGTATATGAACATTGTATTTGGATAGAACATTTCAATACGAATTCGTACATATAAAGAACATTAAAAACGGAAATTAAACGAATGAGTTATAATTTTTACAAGATATTAATAATTTAATTTATAAAAAGTAATTTATAAATTTCAGTTACCGTTACTGTTCATAACAGATTATATAAATATTATAAATATAATATTTTGTTAGATTTCTCAAATACGATTCTTTACATATAACGAACGTTAGAAACGGAGTTAAAATGCGAAAGTTATGAATTTATAAAAATTATATACCTCTTGTGCACTATTTTTACAAAACTATATAGTTGCTGATTGAAATAATAAAAGTGGTTTACGAGTGTTTTTAGGTCCGTTTGGACTATAAAAACTTTAAGAAATAATGTCATATTACTTATATAATAATTATATATGTTCTTAAACTTCATAAATATTATTTTATTAAACAATTAAACTATTTATATAGTGTCATTATATAAATAACAAAAATATTAAATCAAGTATTATTAACAAATAATCAAATGTTTGACAAAGATACTATTTTATTTTTCAAATATAAATACTTTGACATTTAGATGTTTGTAAATTAAACAAAGACATTTAGATGGTGATGTAACTCTATAAAATTATATGATGTAGTTATTCATGTACATTGTACTTATACGACCTATACTTAATTAGGTTGCATTCGGATTTGCCGAGACGATTTACATATTTGATTTATATAATCAATTCATTCACTAAGGTGAGTTATAACCTCATTTTATGCAATTACAATGTTTATAACTTTTGGGGTGAGAAACATGCATTGTTTTACATACGGACGCAAGTACATTTTAAACAAATTATGAGGTTGCCTAAGTAGCGATAACCCACTATGCCCACTATCATGAACTGTTAATTACTTAGTGTAAGCGCGAATGTTATAAATAGATCTATTTGGGATTGACATCCCCATTCGGGTGAGTAGCACTCATTGGATTCGGTGTACCAAATCAACGGACGTATAACATGTTGGGTCATATAGATGTTGAGGGTTGAACATCTATAAGGGCACAATATTGGCATTAAATTGCACACAAACAAGTTGTAGCTTCAGTATCATGAGCTTAGTGCATTTCATAATTACATTTTTTATAGTGTATGTGTTACATGTCATATACTTTGGAATCTTGTGATCCTACTTTATACATTATTCAAACCTGTGAATTTGATGACGTTGTGAAACTCACTTTTGTTTTACAACTCCCTACGCAGTGTACTTAACCGTTGTAGTGTAGTATAGGCAAGACACGGGGGTTATTATCGTTCTCTTGGGGGATAGGCGTCAGTAAAGGTCCTAATTAAACGTAGCTAAGAACTAAGGGTTAGAAGAAGATTATTTTTGTATTTTTTTATGTTTTATGAAAGCAAGTAAAATCTCGGGGTTTGGAAGGTGGTTTCTTTTATGCTACTAATTATCTAAATTAAACTAATTAAGATTAGGGGGATTCGTATGATAGGGAAGTAGTGTTTACTTAATCATGCATGATGTAGCATTTCACATTTTTAGGTCATCTTACGACTTCAATTATTCCATTATTTATTTTTAGGCTTTTACGCGTTTGCTTTTCATTTAAACCGCATAGTTAAATCGCGTAAGCTAAAAATAAATGTTTAGCGTAAACGGGCATCATACAAATAAAAGTTTACGTTCAAGAAGTGTTATAACATTATTATGAGTATAATTTATAACATTTCAAGTTTTATTTTCATACTTTACGTAAAACACATCTGGTTCGCGTTTTAGGCATCCATGCATGCATGTAATCACACAAACCACATATATACTTTAACAAATACCCATAATACTCAAAAACCTCAGGAACTCTTATTCAATTCAACCCATAACCGAATTTCATGCATATACAACACATACTACTTGAAATTAAATACTTCACCTCCACTAACACAAATAAAATATCATTTTTGTTATCCAATGGATCAAACCACCACTTTTGCCCCTCTTTGTGTTCATACCCACAGTTAGCAACAAGAAACCAAAGAAGAGACCAATGAACAAGCATGATAGTATGGTCATTTCATTCTTACACAAAGCAAAGTCAAACCATGACATGTTCCCTAATCTAGTTAACCCTAAACCATTTTTAAACACTTCTTCCTTGTCCTTGTGCTCCCATAACCGGCCACAACAAGAAAACATACCAAAACCATTTGTTGGTTTTGCTAGATGGTATTTCTCTCTATGCTTTACTATATATAGTGACCATAAAGTAATAACAACTCGCACATATCATTTTCAAGGAAAAACTAAACACATTTCACCTCTCTTTCTCTTCAAAACCCACGACATACAACTCACATTCATATACATTCACATGATTTTATTTCTCAAGTATTCTAAGCATTTAAGGGTTAATATATATCATACCTAAGGTGACTTGGAAACTTGGTTAATTGGTTACAAGGCTTTAGTATCAAGAAGAAATTTATGGTTTTCATTGTTTTGGAAGCTTGGGTTTTCTTGATAAATTAGGGTTTAGATCTTGTTTCTCATCATCATTCATCTACATAAGGTCTTCTAGGAACCCTAATCTCTTCATATTATTTATTTACATGTTTTATATAATTGTTATAAAGTTAATCATCACCTAGGTTTATTTTATAAAGCTTATAAAATAATTTTACCCTTGTTCACATTCAAATTATATGTTGTATATAGAAAAATGATGTTTAAAATATGAGGATATGTTTTAAACAAGGATTTACAAGCGATGGATAATTTATATAATTATTTATTAAGTTATGGTTATTTATTTATTTATAAAGTTTATATAAGTGAATAAATATGTTGGACACTTTTCTTGGACAAATTGGACTCAATATTATGGACACTATTTAGAGGACTTAATTTATACACAAGATGTGTTATTACATAAATTAGTGGAATTGTAGTAATTCATTTAAGTTAAAAAGTGCATAAAACAAGTATATATAATTATTTATATAAATCTTAAAAACATACTGTTTAAATCCGTGAAATAAAATATTTAATTTATATTTTATTAAAATAGTACATCTCATGAGGATTCCAAAACTATATAGAGCTCGCAAAACCGGTAAATAGCGAAGGAGTTATGAGTTTTACAAATTATATATATAAGTGATTTTATAAAAGAAAGTTTATAAAAACTGTACAAATTCGAAAATGTTAAAAATATTTTCATATTTTTCTGTGAAATTACATATTTTAGGAATTCTAAATATGTAAGGAACTTGAAAAACCAATGGATAAAGAATTTGATATGAATTATTCAAATTTATGATAATTAAATATATAAAAGTATGTTTATAAAACTAATTTTATAAAAATTACTTTATGGACAGAAACATACATATTATAAAATCAAGATAAAGTGATAGAATATTAAATTATAAAACCATGGATATAAAGTACACAAAAAATGGATTTAAAATGAGAAACTTACACTTTTTACATGTTTAATATATAAAAGTAACTTTATATATTTACCTTTTTATTTTTACTGTTACTGTTCGAGATCCTATAAAATCTGATGATATTTTATTTTCATAAAGCTTTTCAATACGAAGACGAGAGTATAAGAAACACTAAAAATGGAATTAAAGCGAATAAGTTATGATATTTACAAAGGTACAACAATTAATTATATAAAAGTAGTTTTATATAATTTGGAAAAGATAATAAAAGTTATTGTTCATCTTTAACTAAACATTAAAAATGTGACATTTTGATAGATTATTTAAATACGAAGCCGCGAATATAAATAACATGCAAAACGGAGTTAGAACGATAAAGATATAAGGTTTATAAAACCTTATGCACTATTTTTATACTTGTGCACTATTTTCATTTTGTGCACTATTTTTATAAAAGCAATAGAATTATTTATATAAAATCATTATATAAATACATACAAGTGTTAAAACAATTATTACTAAAGAATAATCAATTGTTGGACAAGTATAACATTTTTTTTTACAAATACAAATTACATGGACATTTATTTTACAAGTACAATTTCATATTGTTTAATTTTATAAATTAAACAAACATATTTAGGTGTTGATGTAACTCTATAAAATTATATGATGTAGTTATTCAAGTACAATATACTCATACGACCTACGTTAATTAGGTTGCATTCGGACTATCACGTGACGAGTCACACATTTGATATACATACACATTCATTCACTTAAGGCGAGTTCATAGCCCTACGTTTTACAATTGCAATGATTTACAAGTTTTGGGGTGAGAAATATGCATTGTTTTACATATTGGACACAAGTTTACATTTTAAACAAAGAGTACGTGTTTGCCTAAGTAGTGATAGCCCACTAAGCCCACTATCATGAACTGTCAATTACTTGGTGTAAGCGCGAATGTTATTAATAGATCTATTTGGGATTGACGTCCCCGTTCGGGTGAGTCATGTTCACTGTGCCGGTTAACCGGGGGGACGGGGGAGGGGGAGGGGGTGGGGGGGGGGGGGGGGGGGGGAGGGGGGGGGGGGGTGGGGGGGGGGGGGGGGGGGGAGGGGGGGGGGGGGGGGGGGGGGGGGGGGGGGAGGGGGGGGGGAGGGGGGGGGGGGGGGGGGGGGGGGGGGGGGGGGTGGGGGGGGGAGGGGGTGGAGGGGGGGGGGGGGGGGGGGGGGGGGGGGGGGGGGTGGGTGTGGGGACCGAACAACGACTATACCATGACGGACTATGTATTGTTGCATTATCAAGGGAAATCTTGTGGCCCTACTTTGGGTACAATAAATCAAACCTGTGAATTTCCCAACTTTATGTGATGTTTTAAAGCATGGTATTTTCTCTAGGTCAATAAGGCACAGGTGCAAGGGATACATTGTGGTCAAGCATATTTTAAGTCTTTTGCATAAAGATAATGGGCATACATTTGCAATAACGTAAATTGTAACACCCCCAAAGTGGTGCAGCTGAATAAGGAATATCCAGGGCGTGTTACTCAAGATCAATAGCACAGATAATATACTGAACGACACAAAAGTCGTTTAAAACTGATTCATTGGATTTAATTGAAAAACAAAAAAACAAAAGCAACATATCTTAACTTGTTCATTGATAATATTACAAAAGGTTGACAATACATTTCTCAAAATATGATGCACCTAATTCTTAAGCGTGCAATCCAAAATGTAACCCAATGCATCCTTGGCACCTCGTGCCTATTGACCTCCTGAAAACATTGCTTAAAACGTCAACAAAAATGTTGGTGAATTCATAGGTTTATGTATTTAAATTATGCAGGACCGCAAGACTTTCCCGTGATGTTACAACATATGCAAACAATCACAAAACCAGATTACATTTACACTAAGCTCATGACACTGAAGCTCGACAGTCTTGTTGCAAAATATGTGCTACTAACCCGTGATGGATGGTTCTAACCCGAAACATCCCTGATTCGACATGCTATAACGTTCGTTCCCGGTGATAGCTAGTCACCCGAACGGGGAGGTCGTTTCCCAAATAGATCTATTAAATAACATTCGCGCTCACATAATGTAATTCCCAACTACATCTATGCAATTGACAGTTCATGATAATGGGCTTAACTTGGGTTATCGCTACTTAGGCAAACATGTAATCAATGTAAAATATCCACTTGCGTCCAATTTGTAAAACAAAAAGCTTGTTCCACCCCAAAATATAGGTAAATCAGAAAACGTTATAAAAAGTGTGGGCTATGAACTCACCTCAAGTGAGTGATTCGATAATTTATATCAATGTGGGATTGCTTTTATGATATTCCCCGAAGCAACCTAATTCAAAATAGTCTATAAGTACCGATACTTTAAATTAATAACATTAATTATAATCCTATAGTTTTATCATCCGTACTATCGTTCGGGCTATCATAATTCAAGAGGTCATGACATGACGTACGAGGAGTTAGGACACTTTAAATCGTAAATCCAACAACTCGTCGATACGCCATCCGAAGAGGCCTCATTATGAAACTCCCTAGTATTATAGCACTTTGATAACCACGTAATATTCTATATAGCATAATCACCGACTAATCGTTTTGGTAAAATAATATTTATAAAGCGAAAACGTTTATAAATATACTTTTTGTAAAAATGACCTAATTTGGTCGTTTTAAGTCCGTTGCTCGCGTTTCTTACGCCCACGTCTTCGTAGTAAGACGAGTGATCAAGATATTACATTTTCAAGTTTTTGATATTCTTTGATGAATAGTGTTTTTACTGTTCATAACAGCTAGTTTGTCGTTTTTGGGTTTTAATTAGCGTAAATTCGTAATCGTAATAACTTATCCGTTTTAATCCCTATTTTAGTGATTCCTTCGAGCACGTCTTTGTTATTAAAAGATTTATTATATTTTACAAAGTTGGGTCCGCTAATGAATAGTACTTTTACTGTTCATACTATATAAAATTACTTTTATAAACTTATATTATCGAAAATGTCATAGTTTATTCGTTATAGTTCCGTTTTTAGCGATTCTTTCGAGTACGATCTCGTAATTAAAAGTTATATCATATTTTTGATGTTTTAAAAATATGAGTTTCTGTAATGAATAGTGTTTTTATAAAATTGTTTTATAAAAGTATTTCTCGTCGTAAAATCGTAATTATACGATCTTTATTCGTTTATAAATCGTTTTTTTACAGTTACTTATCATATGGAATCGGTCATGAGAATGTATTATTAGTATTTATATTCTCTACCTACAAGGATGTCGAATGTGGTTCGGGGATTTCGGGGATATTGTACTTTACTCTATCCCATCCCCGTTTCTCAGCCTCATCCCCATCCCCGTCCCCATCCCCATCGGGGAATCGATTTACATCCCCATCCCCATCCCCAATGGGGATTGGGGATCCCCACGGAGATTCAGGGATTTTTCGCCTTTATAAATTAAGCATAAAATTACACAACTAAGCGAAAATATAAATAATTGACCTACATAATTTCTTAGAACGCATACGTTGTACATAGTTTGATTAATTAAAATGCCATTCAATCTTTAAACAACGTAAATACTAAAATAACGCATATACTAAATAAAGTAAAATGGATCGTGAATGTGTTTCGGAAAATATTAGTTGAATAATATATTAGTGAATTACTTAACATTTTAAAAGTAGTCGATTCATTAAATATGTCATATACATACAAATATACTTCAAGTATAATATTTGTCAATACTTACTAATTTATACGTATACATGTACATGTAGTATTGATATACTAATTTATAACTAAACATGTTTATACTTAAACAACATGTTATCATACTTATAGATCCATTATTTAATGATATATATATCCATATGACATAAAAAAAAGTGTATAATTTCATAAACATAAGTGGTAACTCCTTTTACATGTTTAAAAGTCCTTAGTGGTGATTTAGCCGTAAATAACATATTACACATAAAATAATGATAATAAAAAGTATAAATGAATTAGGAAGACCTTAGGGATGATGTATGAGATGAGAAATGAATGCTAAACCCGTGTTTAGACTCAAAACCTAAGCTTGCAAGATTATAAACCCTAGATTAGGTGTGAAACCCTAATCCTTCCTTTTCTTCCTTAATACTTGCATATGAAGAACCAATGCTTACTGGTATGTGCTTAATTACACATACCTTTTACCTTTAAAAACGAGCTAAAATAACCAAAAACGGACTTAAAATGCCAAATATACGCTTATTTTGCTAATTGTATTGTGCAGGAACGGATAACTAAGAAAAGGACGAAAAACAAAGCCAAAACGACAAAACTGACTCGAATGGAAAAACTGTGAAAGACCAAAGCAAATCGAAGCCGAAAAGTCATCAAGGTCAAAAAGTCAACAAAAAGTCAACTGGGTCAAAGTCCAAGTCACCCCTAGTCACCCCGAGGCCAAAGTCAAAGAAATATAATTTAGGGACTGAATTCAATCCTAAACTTAATTTTTATAAAAAAAAAGAGGAAAAGAAAAGAGAAGGACTGAAATAAGCAATAAGTTGGGGGTGGGAAAACTCCAACCCCCCTAACTTTGTAACCAAGGACGAAATATGCAATAAGTCCCTATATCACTTAGGGTGACTTGTTTTGCCAAGTCCCCAAAAGTTATTTAACCACAAGGACCAATGGTGTAATGGAACATACAACCATGGAGGGCCATTTTTGCCACATCCCAAAACCTCACTCTGTTATACTCTCAAACAGCATTTCCCGCCTTCCCTTTTCCCCCCAAAAACAATCACGGGTCTATAAACCCGTTTTTACCCCATGAACCTTCATCCCCTCCATGGATAATCAACTCCCCCCTCCCCCACTACCATTCCCAGCCACAAAGGTGCCAACTTGGCAATCCCACACCCCCCAAGACCAAATTCGACGACTAAGATTGATTTTCAAGATTGAAGGGCCAAGATTAAGGGTTTTAACACTCTCACAAAACAAACACACCTGTGTTTGTGTGTCTACAAACAAGCACAACAAGAAGAAAGAGGAAGCAAGTTTTAATTTTCAGTTTTGTAATTTTTTCATAATTTTAAGCATTTTTTAAGTTTATTTTAGCAATTAAGCTTTAAGCATTTGTAATCTTGTTCTTTCAGCTTGTACTTCTTCATTTGGGGAATAAAATTCAGTTTTCAAAATTCACTTGTTCTTTATAATCAATAATAAGCCGTTTTTACTCAATAAGCTTTCAATAAGCTCATTAGAGCTTATTCTTGCTAATAAGCTCTAATTTAGCTTAAAACTTGTTATAAGCTCTTAAATACTGTTGTTACTTGAATTTGGCTCATAAATGTCCATTTGAGTTCATTTTGGAAGCTATTTGAAGTAATAAGCTCCCAAGAGCTTATTGAGCTTTTAAGCTCAGGTTTAGAGGCTAAGGGGCCATTAGGACAGGCTTTTTAGGCCACTCACTCAGAAAGAGTGGCCTTGGTGCTGAAACAACAAAATCCAAGGTTTAAATTCTCATTTTCCAATTAGCTTAATTTTAGCTTTAAACACTAGCTTATTTGTTTTCAATATTTGTTAACACATTAGGTTAGGCTTGTTAGTTAGCTGTTTTAAGTCTTTATTGCATAATTTTTGTCTAGTCTTAGTTTACAACTTAAAACTGTCATAAGTATTAGTATAAGCTAGTAGAGAAACTAGCTTATTTTTCTTAATAAGCTAGGATTTTTAGTTTTAAAATAGTTTAAATAGGTCAAAATAAGTAGGAGTAGATAAAAGGTTTTTAAAGTTTTAGTTTAAAAATGTATTTTAATCCCATTTTGGCTTGACAGTTTTGAGATAAAGGGGTGTTTGGCATAAGCTTAAAAACGGGTCAAAAATGGTTTTTGCATGGGTTGGGGTACTTTGGCTAATTTTAGCTTAAGTTTTTTAGCAAGTTTAAGCTGTTTTTTAAAACATTTTTAGTTGGAAATTGTTTTTCAAAGGTATAAGAACCTTTTTCAAAACTGTGAAGTTTTTTTAGTAACCCACAAGTGCTTATTTGATTCCCTTTTGCTTATTTTAAACCTTAGCTTAGTTTATTAGACCTTAAGTCCAAAAAAGACTTAACATTTTGAGCTTTAAAGCTTTATAAGCTTGCTGTCAACTTTAGGCTTATTTTTAAGCTTATTCTTTTATCAAAAGCTGAAAGTGCTTTTATTAATGTTGTTAAAATTAAGCTGGTTTATAAGTTTGTAGTTTTAAGTTTTAGCTAAAAATCACTTTTTAATAAGCCAAAAAATAAGCCATGTCGTAGGGTTGGTTTTGTACATCTTTGATAGTGCGGGGTTACACGTTTTAACTATAGTGTAAATTTAGTAAATTTTGCCCGCCTACCCTTTAGTTTAAAAAAAAAAGAGAAGGGAAGACAAGGGACCCGGGTGAGCAAGACTCGAACCCAGGACCCCTCGATACATCCCCT
>BQNB010085084.1:0-28567 GCA_026074375.1 Tanacetum coccineum
TGTTGAGTGCCTTGCCTTGAGTTGTTTCTTATTTTATTTGTTTAAGGTTTATAAAGTGTTTTCTAAGATCTTGTCTTTATTTTTAGAGTAAACTGCAAAAATCATCCCTGTGGCTTGTAGTTTGTGGCACTAATCATCCCTATCCGATACTATTGGCACTAATCGTCCCTGAGTGGTCAAATGTCCGGTAAAAATCATCCTTATTGGGGATGATTTTTGCAAAAAGTTTAACAAAAAGTTTTGCAAAAATCATCCCTCTAGGGATGATTTTTACTGAACATTTCACCACTCGAGGATGATTAGTGCGAATAGTATTGGCTAAGGATGATTAGTGCCACAAACTACAAACCACATGGATGATTTTTGCAGTTTACTCTTATTTTTATTACTAATTTTTTTTAAAATTTCATCTGAATCAGTCTAGACTTCCAATTTCAATGTATAATATATTTTGTGTGATATGTACCTTTTAACCCACTTTCATCATCTTCCGAGAACTTTGTTTTGTGTATTAACATCTACGTGACTATGGAGTGATTCATACTTAATAGGAAGGTGTTGACTTATAAATCTAACTAAATGACGGATACAGCTAATCATATGATACATGAATTAGTTCAATACCGCTTTGTGCTTTCAAAATGTAAATATTGTTTGGCTGTTTGACCAAAACTATCAAGCAACATTGCCTTGCACAACTATTGGTGGCCATTTTTTATATAATGACAGAATTTTTATAACGTGAATAATTTTTTTAGTTATTTTACAAGGCTTGATGAAGAAAATCTTGTGATAACCTTTAAATCTATAGGGTAATATTATTGGTAATAGTGTAAGTATTATTCTAAATGTACAACTATGATGATTAATGGAGGCATAAGATTGTGGGTGTGGTGACAGAAGTAGGCAGCAAAGAGACTTAAAAAATGATCATACTCGACCTAAATGGGAAATGCATTTGCAGGGAGGAAGATTGTTGCTGGTAGTGCAATTGACGGGCTGAAAGAGACTCAAGAAATGCTTGGTTTTCAGCAAAGCATGGCATAACTGCAAATATCGAGCTTATTCCAATTGATTATGTGAACACTGACATGGAGCGTATCTTGAAATCTGATGTTAGATACCGATTTGTCATTGATGTTGCAAATCTACTCAAAGCTCCATAGGTTTGGCCCTTGGTGAAGTAGCTTTGGTATTATGTTAATCGTTTAAGAACTCTAGTGTGTCGGTTTCGCTAGAAACAGTGTTGGATTATTTTTGGCATGGTTTTCAGAAACAATAATTGTTGAACTTATTATCAATGGAGAGGATGGAGAGGTCTAGTGTTTGTGTGTTTTGTATGTTAGTGAGTATATATAAATGTCATTGATTTAATGTTACTTAATGGGTTGTTACAAAAATTAAGTGGACTAGGCTGCTACAAAATTAACTACAAATAAAGACATTTTAATTTTCAGTTATAACTTTTAGTTATATACGTATGCATTGAGTTTTGTAGCAAAAATTAATACATAGATTTCCTAAACAAGAAATGTTTTGGTCATTTAAAAATTTTGAGACTTCTAATTTTAGATGTCCTAAATGTTTTATAAGGAGTAGAGATAAGAGTGAGTTTTTAACTCATATATACGTGGTTTATTAGGTATCATTTAAAAGATTTCAAACTTTGTCGCTTCAAATTTGTACCTCTCCCGAGAATAACAAATGCCTTATCACTTAAAAGAATTTTAAGGCAATGGTCGAGATTAGCAGCCTTTCTCTTATCATTAGACCATTGTGCTTTAGGTTTACGCACACCAGCAACTATTGGAGCATATGGTCCATTTAGAATAATGTTTTTGAATTGAGGTTCAATTCCAACTATGTGGAACATGAACCATATATGACCCGTGTTTGAGGGTGGTTCAGCTCTGCGGTAGGTGACTTGTGAGATTCTATAAGAATCAAACTTCTGCTAACTAGAAATCCAATGTGATCCATGTTTTGAGAATTGACGGGAAACATCCAAAATTGTTGTTGCTTATCTTACAAGTGAACATCAATGATTCACCAATATTCGTCTAACTTGCAAGGGAATCCGGATATAGGAACAACTGTGGAATATCGAAAAGCTTTGTTAGCGTCTCTAGACATGTCACCTCTAGATAAACCACACTTTCAGCTGGAAAACATGCTAAGGAGATTATTTCATGAATCGAATCTTGATGACACAGGTACTATATTTATACTGTGAAACGGTCCTCACATATCCGGAGGTTAATGTTACTGAACTTCGACGAATGAACAAGACATCCGTTCATATTTGTTGTTTATTGCTAACCCTATAAATATAGGTTTAGATGATGGAGTAACTACCTCATTCCAGCACCGTCAGACTCATTACCACATGCTCATATTCAAGCTACAAAGCCATACATTTGGCATCAAAGAAATCAAGAAAGCTCAAAACGTACAAAAACAAAGACCTTCCTCAAGACTCAAAAGACAATTGGTATATCAAGGGAGATTGTTAGCTTTCAAGATATTCCTTGGAGTTGACTTGGAACCCAATGAGTGGATAAAAGATAGTGGATGCTCTAGACACATGACGGGTAACCGAAAGCTCTTTTCAACCTACAAGGCATGAGGTAACGTCATTTTTGGTAGTAATCTACGCGGTAACATCATTGGAAAATGTACGATCTCTCATGGCTCACTTAGATTTGCTAATGTAGAACAGGTAGATAATTTAGGATTCAACTTTCTAAGTGTAGGCCAAATATGTGATAGTAAGTGTAAGGTTATATTTTCTAAAAATGATAGCGAAATTATTAAGGATGGTAAAGTGTAACACCCCCAAAATCGGACAACGACGAAAAGGCAACCGGGGGTGAGACTTCAAGGCACAAAGTACAAGTCACATAAAACGACCTCTAAATGAGACGTTTTAAAATACATTTCAAAATATTTCACATTCGATACTTGGAAATATCAGAGTTTGCAAACAAATTTCCATTGTTTCAAAATGTCCTAAATGTTCAAACATATCATAAAGTTTAGATAAAGTTTTCTTCGAATGTAAATAAGAGAAAGTATTTACAAAACAATGTGTTTTCAAAAGAAGTTTTATCGAATGTATAAAATGTAGAGTCTCCAAAGTACACATCCGTGTGGCTTTCTTCCGAGCAATATACCTGAAAGACATGAGATAAAGATGCTAAAAATGTCAACAAACAGTGTTGAGTGAATTAATAGGTTTTAATCGTAAAACAGTGATTAAGTAAATCGAGTAATATTATAGAAATCAAGTATAGTGCTCCAATGAGCAATTTAGTGGACCATAGTAAAGAAATAAAAAACCAGAACCCAAGACAAAAAAAAGCAAAAATAAATAAAAAGATAAAAAAACACCATATAGAAAAACAACAATACAAAACAACAAAATAAAGAAACCACCCAACCCGACACACCCCCCCACTACTCCCCTAAACCCCCTGCTGGCCTCCCCCCCCTCCCCACCCAACCCTATCTCCCACCTGGGCACCACCCTTCGCCTACTGCTATCTTATAACCTAAAAATCTATCAACCCTTAAAACCTCACTAACCCCCGCGCAACCTACCCACTCTACGCCACAAAACTACCACCAGTAATACGAGCCCCACAGCTCCAAATCTTTTCACCAAACATCTAACCGACCACTTTGTCCAAGCATCCCCCATCCCACATTCACACACGAACAAAAAAATCCCAAAGCACATAAACTGAAACCTTCAACGGGAATTCCAATCAAAGCAAGGTGATGCCCAATAAACTAGAATATCACCAAACATCCTAACCGAACAAATGATCAAAGCGACCGTAAGACATGGTACAGCAGAAAACCAACCCTAAAAACGGGGATAGTCATACCAATAGATCTATTCACAACACTCACGCTTACTACAATAGCAATTAACGGCTCATGAAATTGGGGGGGGGGGGGACTTAAGTTGGCAGTAGAGGTACTTAGGCAATAATATTCAGAATAGCATATAGTTTTGTACTTGCGTCCAAATGTAAAAAGTAAGTAAAGTAGCATGTATCTCTCCCCGTGGAGTTTGAAAAACAATTAAATAAGAAAAGGGGCTATGAACACACCTTCCAGCAATAAGATGAGAAGTATCGACACGACGTCGGATAAAGCAAGAAAATATTAAGAACAACCTAGAAGAAATGATGCGACATGGAATATAAAGTAGCGTGAAACACATAAAAATAAATAAGTTTTATAAAATATTTTTCAGTAAAATGTATGGCATTGTACTTAAGGTTTTATGAAATATGATTTACCCAAAATATAATGACTAAGTCTGTATTAATAAATCCCTAAACATGTATTTATATTATCTATAATAGCCCAACAATAAGGATGCATATACATTCTTTATAAACTTAAAACAACTAGCTTATTCCAAAAAAATTGATTTTACCCAACTCCACAAGCTTATAAATCCAAATCCGTAAAAGGTCTAAATTCGGAGTGTTTGAGGAAAGGTTTTTGAGTCTAATTTACAAATTTGTGGGCCCTACTGCCCAAAAAGTTTCAAAACACAAGTGAAATTACAAATTTACCCCTTGATATCAAAGCTGAGTTTTTCCATAATTTTATCGCTTCACTAAAATGAGTGTATCTCTCAAACCGTACGTCCGCAGAGGACGATCCACCCAGAAAAATGTAAGTTAGTCAGATACCTACTACTTTTAGTATTATAAAAATGGGTGTTGTTATACAAAAATCTGGACTATACTCAATTCAAATTCTGGGTGCAAAATCCGACTAGTTTTACCATTTTGACCATATCTCACTCATCGGACATCGTTATGACTCCATCCAAATGGCCACGCGTAACCAAGACAATTATCTAGAACCCTATTAAGTTTCACAAAATTTACCAGGTCATTAATAATTAGAAAATCATCCCACAACATATTGGTCTATATCTGTCATTTCAAAAGTGTTGCAAAACCTACAAAATCAAGTGTACCATTCCAAACAAAATACCAATACATAATCAAGAACATCAAAATCCCTCATTTACAGAAAGTACAAGAAAAATAATACCTTTATAAGAGAAAATAAATGGAGGGCAAGAAATTTACAAAGATGATAACAAAAACTAGTGAAAGAAAACACCAATCAACCCTTCTTGCTTCTACAATAAATTTTGACCCAAAACAAGCTACCCCAAATCAAAATACTTGCAAATCCTCCTTTTTAAACCATCATATTCATATCACTAAACCTCTTTTTACTTCAGCCCTAAATCTCTTCATGTTGCATGTTTAAATCATCCAAGAAAAATGACAAAACAAGGATTTTTGGTGCAAGATAGACACAATTCGTCTTGCACCCGCATCTTACCTTTAGAAAACTTCAAGAATAGATGAAAGTGAGATAGGGGCTGAGATGATTCACCACACCAAGATGAATCCCTCAATGAAAAATGAATGAATAGGCTTGATAAGGATGATGAAATAAGCCTTTTTGAGAGTTTTTCTTGTGTTTAATCAAAGTTTTGAGTGTTGGTTAATGGTGGTCGAAATTTTGTAGAGAGGAGGAGATAAGATCTGTATTTTAGAGAGAGAATAGAGAGAAAATTATGTGTGTGAGTAATAATGAAAGTGGGAAGTGTGTAGGCATGCTTATGGAAAAGAGGGGTTTAAAGGAAGCAAACACTCCCATTGGTTGATATGGGAGGTGGTTATGACGTTTTTGGGGTCTCAAGGAGGACCAAAATTATGATTTTTGGGGGTTATATTTGTCTTGTATGTATTTATTTAGTGTAGGTTGTATATTGTATGTTAAATGTATGAGTTTTTATGTAAAAAAAGGGTATAGTTATGTGTATAATTTGTAGTTTATTAAATGTGAAATGTGTTAAGTAATGTTTATTAAGAGTAAAGTTATACACTTAGGTCATATTGATGTGTTTTAAGTCCGTTATTACAAGCGCAAGTGCAAAAACGTAAAAGTTAACGCAAATATCTGGTTTATCGGGAGACTTGCAAGTTATGAAAAGTAAAGTGACCTAAGTTTATAAAAGTGAATGTATTTATAAACTTGCATTTGTTTCATTATTACTTGGAATCGGTACTTTTACAATTATTTTAGTGTCTTCAAGAAAAATGCAGGTAATTGACAAGAAACATGGGAAAAAGACTTAAAATGTAAAGATCGGATTCTTAGAGACTTTATGGCGTAATCACCTCGAAAGGTTACGCCGTAACATTTTCAAGCTTGGAATAAGGAAACCCGCGTCAAGGACTTTGCGACGTAACACCCGAAACTATTACGTCATAAAGTATTAGAAGATTATAAATAGAGGTCTCATTCAGACACTCTGACATCATTCACTCCACAACTAATTCAAGGAGCGATTAAGGCTTCTAAACCTCGAAGAATTCCACCAGAAGTCCAAGGGAGATCACATTACTTGTACTTTTAGTATTTAATCATTCTTAACGACTACTGTAAGAAGTATGAGTTTTTCTTCAATGATTACCTTTATTAATTCTTGTGTTATTATTGCTATGAACGGCTAAGCACTCTAAGTGCTGGCCTAGTTATGTAGTTGCTATCGTTATAATATTTGTTTCCTGTTAGATTATGGTTTTGTTGGATATCTCATCGACTGTCGTGTAACCCTGGGTTTTGGTAGTATTGCGGGTGGTTTGGATCATGTTAATCCTATTATTAGATTACCAATGGAACATAGGATTAGCCGGGTACTAGGGAGGATTGACGCCCCATCCCCAGTGTAGGAGTTTTCCAAGTTACCACCTTCAACACCTAATATACTTAAAAAGCACAGGAACTCTTTCAGAGAGGGTTAATAACTTGCATAGATTATTGGATAAGTTCATGGGATAGTTGGGATAAATCACTGTAACCTGGTCGCCCTACCTTCTAGACGATTTGGGGGATTCGAGATCGCAGGAAGCATAGGACAGACTAAATATATCTATTCAAGTCTGTCAGCTTTAGAAACCACCAATAAAACCATAGTTTAACATTGCACAGGAAAACGTAATTATAATGGTTGTAATGAAATGACTAGGCTATCACGTTTTCTCTCCTTATTTTCTTCAAACTATTTTAATTTTTAGTATTTTAACTCCTCTATTATTTTCCTAAATCAAATTTAAAACCATTTTCAAAAAAACGTGACATTTCAAATTAAAACTAATTAACACTTAGCTCTTGGGACGACCTCGGATTTACCATTTCTGTACTACCCACGATCGGGTTCTCTGACCGTTAGTGCGTTGTCAGGTAATTCGAGTTTTATAAATTTAAAACTTGAGAAAAAAAACATTTTAAATAAAAATACGCATCAAGTTTTTGCCGCCGTTGCCGGGGAGCTAAAAATTAGTATTAATTTGATTCTTGTAATTATTTCAATTCTTTCTTTCTAAACTTTTGTATTCTGCAGGAACTATGGCGGGAGTAGACATCAATACTCTCACCATGGAGCAATACTTGGCATTGTCACGAGGAAACCAGGAACCAGGCATGGTTAAACCAGAAATCGAGGGCAATGTCAACTTTGAGATCAAGAGTCAATTCATGCGAGAATTAAGGGAAGATACCTTCTTCAAGATTAAGAATAGGATGCCTACGATCATATTGATCGAGTCCTCAGCATAGTAAGTCTGTTTAATATTCCTAATGTATCTAATGATGTTGTTATGTTCCGAGTTTTCCCTTTCACTCTTACATGAGCATCTAAAAGATGGGTGGACAGACTCACTCTAGGAGCTGTCAACACCTGGGACCTCCTTAAAAAAGCCTTTATCCAAAGGTATTGTCCACCATCTAAGACAACCAAACAGCTTGAAGACATACATAACTTCAAACAGGAAGGAGACGAATCATTATACCAAGCTTGGGAATGGTATAATGACCTGCTCTACAAATACCCAACCCAAAAGACATAAACAACCATCAAAAGGTAAACATATTCTATAAGGGCTTGAGCATGGAAAACCGTCAATGGCTTGACTCACAGGGACCCATTCCTAGGATGACACCAACCCAAGCTTTGACGGCAATTAAAACTATGGTTGACCACTCACAAAAGTTGCACGATGGGACAACGAGCAGGAGCATTGGTGATGGACTTGCTGCAATTGTTAGTAAGTTGGACAACTTGGGACGCGATATGAAGAAGTTAAAGGAAACTGTTCATGCGATCCAAGTAAGATGTCAAATCTGTGAAGGACCTCACCTTGACAAAGATTGTCCTCTCAACGAGGAAGTAAAAAAGGTGGAAGAGGTTAAGTATGGGGAATTTGGGCTCCCCGCTCCTTTCAACGGAAGTAATGGAGCCAAGTTTCATACAGGTCCTCCAGGATACTTTACTCGGACTGATAACCGTCTACCTTATGGGGAAAGGAGACCCAAATTGAAAGAACTTATGAGTAAACACCAAGAGGGGGCAGCACGACGAAGCACCGAAATGGAAGTGTGGATTAAGAAACTCTAGGAGAACGCATAGATTAACACTAGAAACCAAAGCGCCTCCCTTAGAAACTTAGAAACCCAAATCGAGCAATTAACAAAGGAAATCCACTCCCAGACTACCAATGGAGTTCCTAGCTCATCTTCTGGGCAAATTAAAGTAGTCACTACTGATCATGAGAAGCCAAGTAGACCTATCTCTTCAAGACAGCTCAACAATCTCCATGGAGTATCTTTCATATCAGATTCTGAAGAAGAAAAGACACCTGAGGTTCTACAGTGCCAGTTGCCACCCAAAGAGCTAAATCCAGGAAGTTTTGCGCTTCCTTGCACTATTGGTAACTTTAATTTTTATGCCATGGATGATTTAGGAGCAAGTGTTAATGTAATACCTAAAAGTGTATTTGAATACTTAGGATTAGCCAACCTTAAGGACACAAATATGCTTATTGAAATGGCCGACATGACTAAGAAGGCACCCTTAGGGATAGTCAAAAATACTCTTGTCATGATTAGTAAATTCCTATTCCCCTCCGATTTTGTAATCATGGATGCCACCCTAATGATACTGTAATTCTAAGAAGACATTTCTTAGCAAATATCCATGCAGAAATCAATGTTTTTACTAAAGAAATTTCTTTAGGAATAAATAACGATAGGGTTAGTTATGATATGGAAAAAAAGGATCATAATTTTACAAGCCCTTTTGAAAAAAAAAATTCATGATAAAATCTAACTCGGATAATAAACCACTTTCCCCCGCCTATAGCAATAATAGATCAGTAGAGAGTGAAAGGCCTAAAAGCTCGCATGAAAGGTTACCTACGGATAGTCTTCGCGATCAAAGCAAGAAGAAAAAGATTAAGTTAGATCAAAATATCCCTAGGGCCCACTTTTGTAGACCTATTAAACAAAATATTAACGAAAAAACTAAGATGTGGCCAACTTGTGACCCGACCAAAAATAGGTACGATGGGGGGGGGGTAGAAATCTATGGAGAATCTAAAAACAAAAACTTAAGGTTTTGATACTGCAACTATGATAATGAAAGGAAAAATATGAAAGGCATAGGGCTTTCCTTTCTAGATTACCTTTTAGCAAAATATGGAAAGTGCCAAACCGAGAACTTAGTTTGGGATGGTAGATATGCCGAATGGTGCTATGTTAGTCCCGAACCTGGAACCTCATCTCAAAAATCCAACGTACCTAGACCGAGAGGTTATACCTTTAGGGAATGGACCTTAACAAAAGTTGGGCACACTGATGTAAGTGATCTTGTTAAGAAGGCATTATTAAAATTATGGTTAATTGATTGTTTTCAAGACGACTTAGGGGTTATGAAATATCCACACTCTAGGAGTTTTGATGATTATAAATGGGACTTTGACCTAGAGATCGACAAATTGGAGGATGAATATAAACTAGGGATAGGAAAAAAAGGATATATGCTTGATAACATATGGGAATATTGTAAAAAGGTGCATAATGATAACACATCTTGGTGGCATGATCATAGATTTGAGGAAGACGAACGTGATGAAATAGGAATTGAAAAGTATGATCCTTCGGAGGTACAAGTTGAAACCTTCGAGGTAAAAAGATACTCATTTAAGGGCGGACAAAGTTTTGTCTGTGTTTCCAAAGATTTAAATGACACTTTACCCCTCAGAAGGGAGAACGGGGCAAAATTTAAAGAAATGATCAGGAAGGAGTTGGAGGAAGATTCCCATAATGAAACGTAAAGTAGGCATGAGTCTAACTTAAAGACTCGTTAATAAACAAAAGTGCTTGTCGGGAGACAACTCGTCTTTTATCCAATAAAATTCCATTTCCTTTTCCTTATTTTAGTTGGTTGGTATGTTTTTCACTTTATTTGGCAGGTTCCAGCAGCTAGGAGGCAAATTTCGAGACCGACTCGACCCGTAATTATGTGGTAACTTTGCTGATTTTGCAGTAGTTACGGCATAACACTTATGTTTACGCCGTAACCCTTCTAATTACGGTGTAATCCTTTATATGGTTACGCCGTAACACTTTAAACCAAAAATTTTAAAATCCACATGATTACGGTGTAACCACCGGGGTTACGCCGCAATCTTTTTTTCTGCAAACCTTAAATTAAGTTTTAAACATTTCTAAACCATGTATATCTAAATGGACTTTGTGGGTGTGTTCTCTGGAAACCCTCACGAGACTTCACTCGTCCACTTAGGCCACCAAGTGGCTTAAAAGGCTTGTTGCATATGCTAAATGCAACCGTGATTCCTACGAAAGTGAGTTAGGTTTGTAATTTTGTATATTTATTTTTGAGCGATTTTATGCTTTAGGTTGTTTTTGTGATCACAGGGGCTAAGAGCTTGCTCAAAGACAGAGATTTTTTGATGTTCTTCGCCAGTTTATTTCATTTCATATGTTGGAAGCAATGCTCAGGGAGTTTCTTGTTATAATTCTACTCTTTCCTATTTATTTATTTGCTTAAATTATACAATAGGGATATTGTACAAACCCAGTAGGGGGAGGGAGGTAGAATTATCACTTGACTTATGTTTTGCCTTTGATTTTCTAGTTTTCTTTAAAAAATGGTGACCAATTTAAAAAAAATTTGACATATTTTTCTTAAATAAACTATAATTAATCTTTGTCGAATGCACACTACCCTTTATTATTATTTGGTAAGATTTCAGCCTAATATTCCGTTTTCATCATATTATACAAAAATCCACCAAAATATTGAGTCTGCAGGTAGTATTGTAAACTTTAAAACTTGACCTATACATCATTTCGAGACCTAATTGATTAGCATGAATAGATGGTTCAAGTAGGTAACATTTAGAAAATCACCCAAACAGCCTATATGTATGTGTATATCGACTTGTCACACTGACTTGTCGACCTCCCGTGATAAAACCTTTCTGTTGCATTCATAATCAGTGCAAAATACCCCTAAATCACCCTTGTTTAAGCCAATCTATGTTTTCACCCAAATGTTATATGTATCGTTACATCATTTCGCCTTAGTCAACCCTGTAGTCTATATCATTCTATGCGTTGAAATTTCTGGCTACTTAAGTTATGGTCCAAGGAAATGGGTTCGAAGATTGGCACTTTCATTGATGATATATTAATCATAGAAGACCCTTTGGTATTGTCACTTTTGATACTGTTTATCTCAAGTGGGGGGATATATTGTGTATATACATGAGTATTGTAAAAATAAAAATAAAAATAAAAAGTGGTGCAACTATAAGCTACTTAGTGATTATAAACTCCTGATGTAAAGGTGGTGCAACTATAAGCCACCTAGTGATTTTTGAGGATGGTGCAACTATAAGCCATCCAATGTTGTAAGGAATGGGTTAGCATGCTCCGCAAGATCTCAATATGAGATAACCAATTATGATGATATGATCAAGTTTTCGCGCTATAAGACTTGGACTATGGGTGGACAATAGCCGATAATAGATACCTTAGGATTTTGTTTGACTATTTGTTTTGTGTTTTGTCTTAACACCCATTAAATGTGTATCTCATGTTTATCCTAATCTTCTATATCACCCAATAAACCAGTGTTACCCTTGTTGCCTTTGAGAATTATTTAGACCATAATTCTAACTGGTGCATATTTAGGTACTTTTCAAGCTTATGATAGAATACATACTATGACTGTGCGATTGAGTGATCACCCCAAAAAAGAAACGCTTAGACTAATCGAGAGTTGAGTGATTTTTGTTCCCCTTTTCATGAGGTGTTCAGCTTTGATGTGTTCTAGCATAAGACTTTTATAGGTTCATTTCTCTGAGTTATATCAGGGTAATCTTTTTATGAATTTTCTAAACGGTTCTACTTGAGGGCAAGCAAAAGTCAAGTGGGGGGATATTTGATAACATCAAATATTTGATACTTTTTAGTGTCATTTTACACCCTAAAATACTTGCATTTGTTTCATTATTACTTGGAATCGGTACTTTTACGATTATTTTAGTGTTTTCAGGAAAAATGCAGGTAATTGATAAGATACATGGGAAAAAGACTTCAAATGTTTATAAATTCAGATTCTTAGAGACTTTACGGCGTAATCACCTCGAAAGGTCACGCCGTAACCTATTTCAAGCAAGGCACATCATCAAAGGATACTTTACGGCGTAACACCACAAAGGGTTTACGCCGTAACTAGGGATGGCAACGGTTTGGGTTTGGTATGTGTTTAATTACACATACCTTTTACCTTTAAAAACGAGCTAAAATAACCAAAAACTGACTTAGGTACCCAGTTAATATTATTCATCGATTTTTTGGGTTTCCCCGTGGGTATCGGGTATCCCTAATTGAATATATTCTATGGAAAAAATCGCGATTATCCAGATTAAGTCACACTAAAACCCGTTGACAAAATAAAGCAAAACACTCTAATATATTCAAAAAATTTAAAAGCTTAGAAAACAAATACCATATCAAACGATTTAACGCTTTTGAATAATTCATGTACAACATTTAAATGTGTTAGATAATAAAGATACTTATATAAAAATACAATGGAAGAGATTATATATAATATATATGTACTCTATTTAATCATAATAGCAATAAAGCAGGTATGAATTTGGGTAAACGTGTATGGGTACGGGTAATCGGGGCGGGTATTACTAGAACCCATCATCGAACCCGTACCCGACTAAGAAAATTATCAATACCCAAACCCACATCCGAACCCGCCAACCCGCCCCCGAACCCGACCTAACCGGTTCGGGTTTCGGTTTTCCCTGTCGGTTTCGAATGCTTTTGCCATCCCTAGCCTTAACACTTAATTATGGAATATATTGCAGCTGAGTCATCATTACGACGTAACATAGATATTGGGTTACGCCGTAAACTTATTATTGCCTACAATATGGAAAGTCTAGTCACAATTACAGGGTAACATGGAAAAAAGTTAGGCCGTAACATTTTCAAGCTTGGAATAAGGAAACCCGCATCAAGGACTTTGCGGCGTAACACCCAAAACGGTTACGCCGTAAAGTATTGGAAGATTATAAATAGAGGCCTCATTCAGACACTCCGACATCATTCACTCCAAAGCCAATTCAAGGAGCGATCAAGGCTTCTAAACCTTGAAGAATTCCACCAGAAGTCCAAAGGAGATCACATTACTTGTAGTTTTAGTATATAATCGTTCATAACGACTACTGTAAGAATTATGAGTTTTTCTTCAATGTTTACCATTATTAATTCTTGTGTTATTATTGCTATGAGCGGCTAAGCACTATAAGTGCTAGCCTAGTTATGTAATTGCTACATTATAATATTTGTTTCCTGTCAGATTATGGTTTTGTTGGATATCCCATTGACTGTCGTGTAACCCTGAGTTTTCGTAGTATTACGGGTGGCTTGGATCATATTAATCCTATTATTAGATTACCAATTGAACATAGGATTAGCCGGGTACTAGGGAGGATTGACGCCCCATCCCTAGTGTAGGAATTTTCCAAGTTACCGCCTTCATTACCTAATATACTTAAAAAGCACATGAACTCTTTCGGAGAAGATTAATAACTTGCATAGGTTATCAGATAAGTTCATGGGATAGTTGGGATAAATCATTGTAACCTGGTTGCCCTACCTTTTAGACGATTTAAGAGATTCGGGATCGGAAGAAGCATAGGACAGACTAAATATATCTGTCGGCTTTAGAAACCACCAGTAAAACCATAGTTTAACATTGCACAGGAAAACGTAATTATAATGGTAGTAATGAAATGACTAGGCTAGCACGTTTTCTCTCCTTGATTTCTTCAAACTATTTAAATTTTTAGTATTTTAACTTTTCTGTTATTTTCCTAAATCAAATTTAAAACCATTTTCAAAAAAATGTGACATTTCAAATTAAAAATAATTAACACTTAACTCTTGGGACGACCTCTGATTTACCATTTCTGTACTACCCACGATCTGGTTCTCTGCCCGTTAGTGCGTTGTCAGGTAAGTCGAGTTTTATTAATATAAAACTTGAGGAAAAAAACATTTTAAATAAAAATACGCATGATAAACCTTCCAGAAGTTAAAACATTTCATTTCAAACTTCTATTAAGGAGATAGACATCGTCCATCTTGGAATTGTCAGCAAAGCTGGACTGAAGCTCTTACTAAAGCCTTCTTCAATTTTTGTATCGCTGCATAAACTGAAGTGAAGATAATATTGTAACACCCCCAAAAATGTGTCGCAGCGGAAATATGTCCGGGGGCGTTACTTCATAATACACAACGCTAGATACAAGAGAACGACCTCTAAATGTGTCGTTTGAAAAGTAATCTCGTTGATTTCATTGAAATTGATATAACATTTGTCCCATAATTGCATCACAATGAAAAGCTTGAAAACAACCAAATGAGATTTGATCATTTGTATGTAAGTAGAAATCCATGAATGAAATCTTGTCAAATTTAGACTTCAGTGCATATCAAGTATGCCAAGCATATAATCCACCTGAGAAAAACATGCTTAAAAAGGTCAACATAAAGTTGGTGAGTTCATAGATTTGTTTAAATATAAATGTTAAACCAAAGGTTTCTGATTGAAAGCCCTTTACTATATATAAACATAAGTAAATATATAAATATATAACAATGAGAATAAAAAATCTCTTAATGTAGTAAACCGAAAGTATGATTCCCGGGTCGTTATCCCCAACGAGGAATGCAATTGAAAGTCGAGAGGCATTTTGAGAATCGATGTTTGAATGGGACAAATTTGGGATTGGTTTTCTAAAACTACAGGAAAATTAATGCAATTTAAACTAAAATTAACTAAGGCAACACAAATTTAAATTGAAAACACAAAACCCGGATCCTAAAAACGCGTCTAAATTATCAACTAAGGCAAATATAAAACCCTACAAAAGATTTTAATGCATGTAAACCTAAAAATATTTATTTTAAATCTAAAAACTATTTTTTTGTAATTTTCTAAATTAATTTACTATTTTTTTAGACTTTTTAAAATTTTTACCTACGAAAATTAATTAAAAATAACAAATAAAGATGGAAAAGATGTGTACTAAGAATATCTAAAAAGAAATAAGCTAAATGTAAACAAGATTAACAAGAAATTTGATCTTAAAAAGCTAAGGTTCAGCTTAATTACTGTTGTTAAGCTATACCTAATAAGCTAACTAGCTCAAAACTAAATCTTAGAAACTGAAATTTTGAAAATAAGCTATTCTATGATTATAAAAGAAACCTAGATAAAAGAAATTTTGAAATAACAACTAGAAAATATAAATAAAAAAGAATTAAGCAAGAAATCTCAGGCTGCTAATACCACTTTTTACAAGATCATAAAAACTATTCTAGAGCTTAAAAATGAAACTTAAAAGATTATCTATATTAAGCTAATGGAGTACTATTAAGGTGCTTAATACTAAGTGCTATCTCCTAATTTCAAGAGCTAAAAAGTAGCTTAAAAATGATAAGCATCAAACAGTATTAACTGAGTTAATACTGTTTGTGCTGATATACTTGACCAAAGCTTAATTGCAGGCTAAATTTCTAAGGTGAGAACTCATAAACCAAATCACTAAATGTATCTAAGTCTACACTAATCAAGTTTGGACTCTAAAATCCTGTGAATCACTTAACACTTAAAACTACTTTGTACTTAAAACTGCCCTGGTGCTAGCAAGAGAATTTTAAGCTCTAAACTTTGAAAATCTACAAACTAACTTTTAAAACCTATTTAAAACTTGAACACTTTAAAAATCTCAACTATGTAAAATGTTTTAGTAATGTTTTGTTGACTTTTAAGGTCAAAATCACCTTATCCCAAACACTAGTTAACATGAACTGTCCAAACTAAATTTCACTTAGAATCTATTTTAAAACTAAAAATGCTAAAACCTTTTATCTACTCATTCTTAAACTCACCTAATTAAACTATTTTAGCACTAAAAACTAAAGCTTATTAAGAGAAATAAGCTAGTTACTCAGCTAGCTTATCCTACTCTTATGACAGAATTGAAACAAATTGAAACCTTAATGGATTCTAGCTACAACACCTTAAGACATTTGCATCTTAAAACTAACTAAACAGTATTTAAACAAGTTAAAGCACAATTAGACAATGAAATAAGCTACTTGATTAAGCTATCAAATACTACAATGAAATATAGAAGGTGAAACCTGTGAATTGAAGTCTCAGAACTAGCCACTCTTTCTGAATGAGTGGCTTTAAAACATAAACCTAATGGCTCCTAGCCTCTAAACCAAATAGCTATAAGCTAAATAAGCTTCTTTGAGCTTATTCTTCTTCATTACTTCCAAACTCAGTCTAATTGAACTCAATTGAACAATATTGAACACTATTAGACAAAAACAGTATTTAGAAGACTTTTTATAACATTTGAACAACTTGAGAACTAGAGAAAACTCAATAAGCTAAAATGAGCTTATTACAAGCTTATTGGCTAAAAATCAGCTTATTACATGAAAACTTGAAAACAAATACGAAAACAACTCCATTTATTTTATTGACTTAGGAAAAATATACAAGATAAGAAAACAGAAGGTACATCGAACTTGAAAGTGTAAAAACATCAATTGAAAAAGGTGAACATTACATGTAAAGCCAAGAAGAGAAAATACAAAGAAAAACTTAACTAACTCAAAAAACTCTTTAAAACGAATACAAGCTCTTATTTTATAGATGAGGTTGGAGAGAGGATGAGAAATTCGAATCGTTCCAAGCACTTGATCACTGTTAAACTTGATTGTTTAGACGTTGGATGTCTTGGAGAGTGATCGCACAATAGGATGCTGCACGTGTGCAAAAAAATGTGGAAGTTGTAAATACAGGTGTAGTTGAACTTGGAAAGACGGGAGACAGGATTTAGGGAAATTGGGTTTGTTTAGGTTTTTGGCAGAAAAACATGTTAGGGACGGTTAGAGGGAAAATTAATAACCCGAGTTTAGTTTGAAAGTTTATGCAAATTGCATAACAAAGCCCCGCTGTTCTCATTCACATATAGTGTAGGAGAAATGATTTTGGTGAATTGTCATTTCTGGCCCTTGTAGTTTAGTAAACAAGAAATGGGCTTTTGACTTGGGCTTTAGTTGGGGCTTGTGTTATGCCGAATAGTGTAGAGCCCAAGGTAATTTAGTAATTTTGGTGGGGCATCCTCTTCAAAGGTAGAATGGTCTTTTTCCTTTGAACTTTTGTCCTTTTCTTTACTTTCTTGTCCTTTTACTGTCCACGGTCTTGATCCGCTTTATAAAATTGGCTTCAAATTCTTTCACTGATCACTTGCCGTCTTTCATTTCGATGTCGGTTTTTTTGCTCGTTTTTTGCTCTTTTTGACTTTAATACCCTTTCCTGCACATTGAGACACAAAAGCACACATATTTCCATCTTTGGCATATTTTTTATTTTTTTGGCGTTTTATTGCGAAATCCTGGTATTCTTATATTACAATTAAACACTTTATCAGGTTTCGTAATACTGTTTCAAGAGGTTTCGTAACACAGCCGTTGGGTTTCGTAACACTGTTTCATAGGTTTCGTATCTCATACTTTGGGTTTCGTAACACAGTTTAAGAGGTTTCGTATCTTCTAATTTTTGAAAATTAAGCTTTCGTATAAAAGCTTCTTGTTACTTGACCCTTCAATAACAAATCAAGTTTAGTTTCTTCATGTTGCCATCATTCAAAGTGTTGTAATACAAGACAAAGTTGTAATTGCTCGTTGATTTCACAATTACAAGACATTATATCTCTAGAAAGATCCTAAGTTGGCATGTAAATTCGAAACAACATGTCTGCTTCAAATCAACAAACTCTAACTGACTTAGGAGCTAATGAAAGACCTCCAATGCTTGAGAAAAGGAATTATATTCCATGGGAGAGTAGGTTCAGAAGGTTTCTGGATAATAAGCTCGAAGAGGGGGAGCGGATGTGGCATTCAATTGAAAAAGGACCTTATGTGAGGCCAATGATTCCTGATCCAGATGATACTACACAAAAGATAATTGAACCACTGTCCAAAATGACTGAGATAAACAAGAAACAATACACTGTTGATGTTAGAGGCATGAATTATCTCCTTCAAATCTACAATTCAGTGGATACGTGCAAAAATGCTAAGGAGATGTGGGAACGAATTAAAAGGTTGATGTATAGTTCTGATGAAGACAATCAACGGATGACACTCATGACTCAGGATGATTTGATACAAATATGCAGCAAAGGATAGGAATGCTAGTAATACCTGTGTTGAAAGATTGACAATGCTTGTCAATATTATGGATCGTAATAATGTTCGTCCTATTCCAGTGTCAATCAACACCAAGTTTCTCAATTGCTTGCAACCTGAGTGGAGCAAATATGTTACCATGGTTCGTCACAACCAAACAGGAGATACAGTTTCATATGACATTTGTATGATTCCATAGTGTAATTCAAACCACATATCCATGCATCCAAAGCAAAGAGAGCTGGCCAGGAATTTCCCCCACCCCCCATTACCCTTAGCTCTAATTTCTCATTCAAATGCTTCTTCACAGTCTCATGTAAGTCTTTCATATTCAAATTCACCACAACCATACTATGCCACACATCCTTCATCAGTTATTGATTATGAAGAAGATTATCAAGGGGAGTTACAAGGAGATTCTCAAGAAGACAAGCTTACAACTGCAATAATGTTATTAGCTCGAGCAATTACCCAAAAGTTTTCTACACCTACCAATAATCGTCTTCGTATTTCATTAAACACAAGAAATCAAGCTGTGATTCAGGATGGTAGAGTTTACATACAATCCAAGAATGCAGGATATGGTGGAAATGGTAACAGGAATGCAGGGAGACAAAACAGGAATCAAGCATTTAATGCAGGAAATGGGAATGAAGAAAGTAATCAGGTTGTTCAGTGTGTTCTACGAACTGAGTCAAATTCGGGAAAGCCAAATGTTCAGTGTTATAAATGCAATGAAAAAGCTACAAAGCTTGTGGTTTTCAGAAACCAAGAGTTCGAGAAAGTAAATATTTAGAGAACAAATGTTTTAGCCATGAAAGATGAAGCCAAAAGCAACCTCCAACGCTGAAGAGAATGATTTCATGCTCGATAATTCTTTTGGAGATGATACATTAGAAGAGCTTACAACTGCAGTAATCATGATGGCACGCATTCAACCAGTTGATGACAATGTTGTGACTGAGCCATACTATGATGCAAAGGCTGTCAGTGAGGTAAATGCTTCACACAAGGTTCATGAACAAGTGAATCATGTGAAACGTAAAACTATTATTCACACATCTGATGATGATCAAATTGATTCTAATATCATATATGATGATCCCTTAGTAGAAAATAATGGTGGCACGTATGAACATGATTTAAATGCTCATGACGAATATCATGCTATTTAAATTCTGGCAAATAATGTTCAAAGAGAAGCTAAAAATAAAAAACGATTAAACAATGAGCTTAAAAAGCAAAAAGTTGCTACACAAGAGCTTGAACGTGTACGAACGGGTCCAAAACATTGAGTCAAAACGTTCCAATGTTTCAAATATCAATGAAACATGTGAAGAGTTGGAACGTGAAATACGTGCTGATAAAGACATCCATGTGAGAGAGTTTATGAAAGAAAAATAATAAAATTGAAAGTGACTTTTTTTTAAATTGAAAGTGAAAAGATAATAACTCACATGAAACTCATTAGCTAGAAAAAGCTATCAAAGAACGAGAAAATTGATATCTGAAGATATTGATGATCGTCGAGAGAAACAGAGTTTCTCATGAAACGAATTGTTATAAAATGGGTTAATCAATACAAAACATTCACATGCTTGGAAAGACACCTAATAAAGTTTATGATCCTTTTCTCAAAGCTGGGTTGGGTTATCAAAATTCCGAACGTCTCAAGAAAGCCATTGCAGCACAACCAAAAATGTATCATGGTGAAATGCTTTACAACACTAAATTAAAAATTAATTCACCTGATTATGAGGAAACTTTAATGGATCGCGGAAAGAAAGTATTGATTGAAAAATGAGAAACAAAATGTTTAACTGAATTAATGGAAAATTAAATGCTCTTAAGAACATTTGTTCCTCAAAAGAAACTACTCTTGAACAAGCATGTTTTTCATTTCCGCTATACTTCTAATGAATGTCTGATCAAATGAGTCATGTCGGATTTTACAAATTCCAAAAATGCCAAATGAGAGCAAATTGTTAAAAATGTTGAAAAATGGGTTTATAGCAATTATCGCTTAGGACTCGAATTAATGTCACTCTTGAAAATATAAAAAAGGAGATGATTCTAACATCAAAATTCTTTAAGAGAGTTATTTATAAACTGACGTAATTCCGCGGTCGTATCTTTGTTCAAAGACTTTGAAAGAAACTTTTAACAAGAACTCATTGAAGAAGTATCATGAAATGTTAAATATTTTAATGAATTAATGGAACAGAAAAAAAAAAAAAAGTATAAAGAAAAAATCTCCAAAGAAAGTATTTTTCAAATAAACCAAAAACCATCATATCATAATATATGTACATCAAAGATAACGTGTTTTACGTTTGGATACATTATGATAACAGATAAATAAAATACATGTGCAAGATAGAAATCAAAAGAGTAAGGGAGAGGATCAGGTCGACTGGTCCTCTTTAAGTAGTGAGCCTGAAGTGCTGCCTCCTCCAGTCCTCATGTTTAACCCTAGCGCCTCTGATAAGTATGCAGTATCACATAACTCGTGTATCTTACCCCACTCTGATCCATCATCAGTGATAAACAAGTAACCATCCACGTGGTGAATCTAGCAAAATCATGGCTCATACTATCTAACACCTCTCTCTGCTCAGCCATGTCACCATGTAAGTCGTGGACCTCCTCCTCTAATCTGCTCAACCTCTATGAATATAGTCGTAGTCGGCAATGGGGGGGGGGGCGTAGAAGGTGCTTGAGGTGCCTGTACGGGTTCTAGAACAGCCTAAGCACCCTCGTCAACATCGGGATCAAATCAGTAACCTCTGGGCACCAGCCGAAGCAACCGGCTGCCTTTCTAGTCCTGAGGCTACCCAAGCCCAAGTATCATTAAGCCTAATACAGATGTTGAGCTTAACAAGATCATCTATATCAATCATCAAGGGCTCACGAGCAATAACAATCAATCCTATCAGCCCCTCATCACTAACCATGCCAAAGTGAGCAGTAAGACGCCCAATAAAGTACACCCCTGAAAACCTAGCTCCACTCTTTCTCCCCTCAGCGCTCCTGAATAAATACTATGCCAACAGGTACTAGACGTTCGTCATCCTCGGTCCCTTCTCCTCAATAAAGAGATCGGCGTGCGTTACCTTTTTAGGTGCTTGACCTCTACCAGAAATGTTGCAAGATATCAACCTGTGGCACAATCTCCTCACAGGGTCTCTAATGTAGGTGTAAGAGGGAGCAACCCCCAAAAAGTCCCTATCAAATGAAATTACAGTCCAGTAATCCCTGAGATCCCCTTTATCGGGGATCACTCTCGTACTTCATAACTAGTATGCCTCAAATCCATCCTTTGCCATCTCCTCAGCAGAATGCAAACCTAAAGCCAAAATAAACTCCCTCCAAGTCATCCTACGCCCTAGCTTCCACCTAACTGAAAACATAATGTTTTAACCCTCATCAACTCCACTCAGTGTACAATCGACATGCAAGTACTGAAGAACTCAAGCATAAACTCCCGAACCAATGGTCCCTGGATCTCAAACAATCTCCTCCATGCATGACTAGTAAATACTAGGACTGAAAAAAGATGAAACAAAACATTAGGACTTGATCTTAGAGATTCTTAGGGCGCGGTTAATAATTTTTAAGAGTGAAAAGTGTGTGTGTAACTGATCCAACGTATCAGTTGGGTTTTTAGACACAAACTCGATACGCCATATTGGGTTTCACCCAATGCGTCGTAATTTGGTAAAATAGTATACTAATCAACGCTGGTTTTAAGAAACATTGATACGGCGTATAGATGTTTAGATAATACGTCGTATTTATCTTTGGAGACCAATTTTCTTAAGTTATCAAAGTAAAGAAATACGTACCTTGGCCTCCGCAATCTTCTCGTGTAAACACCATCCTTATAAAACCGCTTCGGGTCGAAGGGAATGCCAAACAACACATATAAATTTTTAATCATGAAAATTAATGGCTTCCCTTCGTGAAAACTTATCCGACTTATCACTTTAATAATTAGAATGAAATTACTCGTTTTCTGAAAGTTTCACTTTTCTTGATGTAATTTTGTCCTCTTATGGTGTTCATTAGACTCAATGGGAGTGGTGTCATTGCTAATGCAATCAACACTATCCATTGGTTTGATATCAACATTTTCCGAACACAATTCAATATTGATTTCAATATGGTCATTTACCTTCCGGTTTCAAATTATCGACATGAATTAATTTATAAGAAAACGAATCCTTGTCGCATATAAAAGGTATAATCTTCGTCGTCGAAATCAGAAAAATGATATAACAGAATATCAAAATTAGTTTTAATTGCATATAAAAAGCTTACGTTAGGTTCTAGCTATAAACATTCTCATTTGATGTTAATGCATCATTGTAGACGATACCTAGGAAGTCCGCTTCAAAATCTATGAAAAAATCAAGATTATCACAATAAATCTTACCGTATGTAGCAGTTTCCCAGTTAAACGTCTGACCACGCCTTTGAGCTTTTTCAGCTTGAAGTTTGATGTATTCCTCCATAGTGATGTTTGGATCGTCCATCATAAACCTAACTGAAATCGCAACACAAAAACAAAAACAAATACGGGAAAAACAAACAAGGAAGAAAACATACAGAAAACTACTAATCTAATTTACACTAATTCTAGGGGTTAAGTTAATCTAAGGTTAAAAACCAAAATATTAAATAAAAATAAAGATTAAACAACTTCATAACCCAGGACAACAGCGCCAAAAACTGATGTGTCATGGTGTAGGTTGTTATTTTAGTTATCAATTTTTACTTTTATATTTTTCTGACTTAACCTAAAACAACACTTTAACGAGCAGTGTACCCGATCAAATGTAGCTTCGTTGGTAAGTAGGTAATCGATCACTAAGAGCGAGAGTGTTAATCTATAGTTCTATCAATATTTTTGTTAACTAAACTAAGTTAATTTAAACTATCTTAATTCTAATCTATGTTAAACCTATGCTAAACCTATGTTAATCCTAATTATAACGGATAAAGAGGGGTTTTCAGTCTGAGAGACTGGCGCAGGTTTTGTGGTAACATAGATCAATTTAAAACACAATAACATACGCAAGCAGACAAACAAAAGATAGAAGAGTGGTCTAGCCAAATATAAGAAAACTATATTAACCATGATTAATCCAATTAAAACGCAGGTTTGTTTATTTTAGTGCAATAAGTGCTTATGTCGAGGCGGCATATCATTCTAAGATTTAGGTGGTACTTCTTCCTAAAACCTAGACATGTAGAATTGTTTCACAATTAAACGCATCTGCATAAAGCATCCTATTTGCTGATTATAATCTATCCTAGGAGATTAATAATGGTGATCTTAGTTAAACCCTAGCTTTTTTAACTTATGGAGGACTTTACCCACTTACTGCTTTAACGGCTCTTTATATCCTAGTAAGTCACTGTCTGAGTCTTACTAAAGAATTCAGTACGTTAGTTTTGTTGTTGATCCTGGTCCCCTACGATCCAACATGTTCGACATAAACCAATGTAAAGATAAGTCAATATTTGTAGATCCTATACTCAAACTGTCTCTGACATCCTATACGTCGTATCCATCAAGGAAGATACGACGTATCTGTGCCTGCACTTCACAAAAAGACCACAGAGGGATAATGTTCAATACGTCATATCTAGAAGAAGTCAATACTCCATATTCAAGTTATAGAATGTGAATATAGAACGTGGTCTGATAACATCAAATATTTGATACTTTTTGGTGGCAAAATACCCCTTATATTACCTGCAAATGTTTCACTAACACTCAAAAATGAGATATTTTCTATCATTTTGTAGTTTTCAGGTGAAATACAGGAAAGTGACAAGAAACAAAGGGAAAGGACTTAAAGTGTAAATAATGAAGAATGTTACGGCGTAACACAAAAAATGGTTACACCGTAACATAAATTAAGCAAGTACGAAGATCAAGGACAACTTTACGGCATAACACTATATCTAGTTACGCCGTAACCATATATTTGGAAGAAAATCTTATCAAAGTTAGAGTTACGGCATAACACCATATCCAGTTACGCCGTAACCATAAAGATCCATAAATATGGAATGAAGATCACGTACTTATGGACATTATTTAAAGGTTATAGCGTAACACCATATCTGGTTACGCCGTAACAACTGCTTAAATATGGAGTGACGTATATGATGGTTACGGCGTAACACATTTATAAGTTACGCCGTAACAGGTTTGATACCTATAAATAAAGGCCTCATTCAAGCTATTTCGACATCACTTCCTCCACAGCCAATTGGAGAGGCAACAAAGGCTTCCATCCTTCGAAGAATTCCACCTGGAGTCTAAGGGAGATCACACTTTACTTACTTTTTGTATTTAATCATTTAAATACGAATACTGTAAGAATTATGAGTTTTCAATATATGATTTCTTCTATCTTTTACTGTGTTTCCATTACCATGAGTGGCTAAGCACTTAAAGTGCTAGCCTAGTTATGCAATTACTTTTGTTATGATTGTTTCCTGTTAGATTATGGTTTTATTAGATATTTCTAGACTATCATGTAACCCTGAGTTTTGGTAGTACGGGTGGTTTAGACCTAGCTTGCCCCATAATTAGATTACCTTGTTAATATAGGATCCAATGGGTACTAGGGAGGATCACTAACTCCTTACCTGGTGTAGGAACTAACCAGTCACCGTACTTATCACTCAATACTTAAAAAGCATAGGAACTCTTTCAGAGGGGGTTAATAATCTTTATAGATTATTAGATATGTTTTGGGAATAGTTGGGATTAATCACTGCAACCTGGATAACCTACCTCCCAGATGATTTGGGACTGATTCAGAATCGCAGGAAGTATATGATAGACTATATATGCACATTCAAGTCTATCGACCTTTAAAACCACTAATGAAACCATAGTTTAACATTGCACAGGAAAGTGTTTTCATAACAATAGTAATGAAGTAACTAGGTTAGCCTATTTTCTCTCTTGATATCTCCAACTCTTTATTTTAAGTTATTTATTTTATTGTTATTTTTAATTTCTTTCAATTCAAATCAAAAAACTATTTTCAAAACGTGACATTTCAAATTAAAACTAATCACAACATAGCTCTTGGGATGACCTCGGATTTACCATTCTGTACTACACACGATCTGGTTCTCTGCTCGTTAGTACGTTGTTAGGTAGATCAAGTTTTATAAATTTAAAACTTGGTAAAAATATATTTCAAAAGCAAAAACGCATCAAGTTTTTGGCGCCGCTGCCAGGGAGCTAATAGTAATTTGAACTTTTACAATTATGTCTTTTCTCACTTTGATCTATTCTCTAGGAAACATCATGGATGAGGTTGACATTGAAGATCTCACCATTGAACAGTATATAGACTAACACAAGAAAGTCAAACACCTAAAAAGATTGAAGATATGACTATCGCCGAGTACTTAGAATACGAGAAAACGTTGAATAAGAGCCACATCGACAATACTAAATCATATCTTCCTACCTATTTTGGCAAAGGTACACCAACCCTTGACCCAATCTAGGAATTTGCTCACTACTTTGATCCTAACTAACCAGGCGCCGAGTCCGATTGTGATTCGGAAGATATGGAGGAAGAAGTTGAATACATGACCGACGATGAAGAATTCATAAGTGAACAAGAGGAAAGTGACCATGGGTATACTTAGAACATTTAACACTTTGAAGAAAAGGATGACATTGATGAATGGTTGAACGCTAAGATAACAAAACACATGAGTATCCAGGGAGTGGAGAACATGAAGGATGCCTTAATTAGCATCATTAAGTCCATTAGACAGGAAATGAAAGGTGATATCATGAAAAGTCAATTTGAAGCCTCGACAACTAGTGTAAGTGATGAAGTATCTTCCATCGCCAGTAACGAAGTGGACAGAGTAGATGACAACACTTCGAATACTACACCATGTCAGTTACCCATGGAACTAAGCCTAGGAAGTTTTCTTCTTCCTTTTAATATTAATAGCCATAATCTTTATGCCACTACCACATTAGATGCTAAGAATAATATGCCACAAAGAGTTCATGAATATTTAGGTTTAGATAAACTCAGAGATACAAGCACCTTTGAAAATACAACAGGAACTAATGAGCCTTTAGGAACTGTTAATATTTTGGTGAAATTTAGGGAGTTAGAATTTCCATGTAATTTCATTATTGAAATGGTTGAAGATGCTATAATCCTAGGAAGACCACTCCTCGAATCAACTCGTGCCCAAATTGATGTTTTCAATGAAGAAATTTCATTTAAAATAAGCAGTAAGAAATTTAAATTCGACATAGATTCTTACCAAAGCATTGAGAAAATTTTCATGGTAGACATTGGGCAAGAGGAGGAAACCTTTAATCCTCTTGAAATAGGAATAGACTTATTCTCTTATGAATCCCCTGCATGCTTGGAATTTGAACAAAGAACTAGGTCCTATGGCACTCCTAACCCACAGGATGAAATTGCAGAATCAATTAGTTTTTCACCAAATAAAAGAGGATTAGTTAAGAGATGGCATGTATGAAAACCTGTTCATGTAACCTATGATGATGGAAATGGTAAAGATTGTGGGATGTGTCCGACATGTGACACTGACTCAACATTTTGCTTTGGTTATAATGAAGTCTTCAAGGTAAACGAGCAGGGGTCACTTAGGATGTGGATATGTTTTCGCGATCATGAAAGATGAACCGTGAAAGGGAGTTACATGGGATTTGCTGACTTTCTTCATGTACGTTATGGCCAACAGAAAATCGATGATACAACATGGGAACGACGGTATTACGAATGGGTAGCCCAAAACTATGAGTTTAGTAAACAACAGACTCTTACATCGGCAAACTTGCACGATCCAATATTAATACCAAAGGGACATCAGGAACTAGGAAATGATGAACCGCGACCTATAAGGCAACGTCCATGTAATTGTTCATTTGAAGAATGGATGAAAATCAGGATTTGACATAACAACCTACATGAATCTGATCGTGAATTTATTTTCAACGAATGGATTCTTGATAGTTACGATGTTGAGGAGGAATATGCAAGGGAGATTGGTGACCCATATTCTATGAGATTTGACGAATATAACAGGGCATTCAATAATGAGATTGAACATTTATCAAATGAGTACATTTTAAGAATAGGAAAGAAAGGGTATGTTCTAGACGATGTATGGAAAAAATGTCAACAAAACTACAAGAAAACCAATGAAGCATGGCACGATGAGGCATACGAGTAGGACAAAATGTGGTGAATCAGGGACAAGAAGACCGACTACGATCCCCCCTATGTTCACGTTAAAACTTTTGAAGTAAAAAAATATTATTTTAAAGGAGGACGCGGTTTTATATGCATTACTGATCGTGAAGATGAAGCCCTACCATTAGGACGTGTGAATGGAGCACGATTTAAGGCGATAATTAGGAAAGAACTAGAGGGCCGTAAGTATGTTCATGAAGTAACATAGAAGGAGCATGAGTCTAACTTAAAGACTCGTTAATAAACAAAAGTGCTTGCCGGGAGACAACCCATCTTTTATTTAATGAAAATTCATTTTTACATTAGTTGGTTTGCATGTTTCTTACTTTGTTTTACAGAATCCAGAAGCTAAGAGGCAATTATCGAGACCAACTCGACTCATAATCATGTGGTAACTTTGCTGAATTTGCAGCAGTTACTGCGTAACAACTTTAGTTACGCCATAACCACTACAGTTACGACGTAACACTTTTACTGGTTACGCCGTAACACCTTAAAACTTAAAACTTTTACCACTTGATTATGATGTAACCATTTTAGTTACGCCGTAACCTCTTTTT
>BQNB010085085.1:0-28567 GCA_026074375.1 Tanacetum coccineum
AAAAATTAGATTTATCGACACTTTTTTGTGTCATGAAAACATCTGTCACCATATGTCTATTACGTAGTATCTTGTAATGATGATGTTTGGCTTGCGGTGTTTTTGGTTGGACGTGTTAGAAGGTATATTTTTGTAAAAAAAAAAATTTAAGGTCGTTAAGTAACGACCGATTTCAAGCACTGTTTTGGTGCATTCTAAAAAAAACTAACGGTCGACCGCTAGTGGGGAAAGGGGTATTTTATAAAAAAAAATTAAAATGAGGGTAGTTTTCGTAATTTAACACATAGTGCGAGGGGGTATTTCGTAAATATTTGATGGGCTATTTCGTAAATAAAAAAAGGAACGGGTCGGGGCGGAACGGGTCGGGTCGACCCGACAATACCGATAACTGGAAAAATGCAAGTGAATATTTTGGAAAAGAAAGCAAAAAAACAATTTAAAAAAAAACAGACCGATGACTAAAAAAGTGCGAGAGAGTATTTAAAAAGAAAACATTTTTTTTTTCTAAAAAAAAAAAACCGATCGGACCGGGTAGGGTTGACCGGCCGTATTAAATGCACCCCGGTCAACCCGGTGCATTTAATGGACACTAAATGCAAAAGGCGTTTTAATGCATGCGAGAGGGTATTCCGAGGAAAAAAAAGGGAAAATTTTATTTTAGAAATTTTTTGAAAAAAAAGGAAAAAAAAAATTGGCGACCGCGCGCCGTTGCGGGACGATTTTATTCATAAAAAAACAGACCGACGACTCAAACAGTGCGAGAGGGTATTCCGAGGAAAAAAAAAGGAAAATTTTATTTTATAAATTTTTTGAAAAAAAAACTGGCGACCGCGCGCCGTTGCGGGACGATTAGCGGAGCGCGAGGTTTGAGGAAACTTAAAGTTTTATTCATAAAAAAACAGACCGACGACTCCAACAGTGCGAGAGGGTATTCCGAGAAAAAAAAAGGAAAGTTTTATTTTAAAAACTTTTTGAGAAAAAAAAAGAACGGGACGATTACCAAAAAAAAAGTCAATGTAAAGAAAAAGAAAAAAAAAGGCTCATTAAATGTCGGGTCAAAAAAATTAAATGCAACCCGGTTGGTTCCGGGTCGGGGCGTCTGCCCTTTGTATATATAGTATATAATATGTTATGTAAAGTAATTTGTATATTTATGTATAGTGCATTAATTACATAATAATGAGTGTCTTAACTATTTCCCAATGGGCAATATATAACAAATCTCATAAAAAAATATGTTTTTTAATGTGAATAATTTCTTCAAAATAGAGAGAGTATATATAGTACGAAGTATATTTGAAGAAGATACGGAGGATAAAATTCATAAGTAGTCCATAGAACATATTAATTACAATTCATTCACACACCTTATAAACACTTTCCCATTCACCTTACCAGCGACTTAACAGAAACGCTACCCGCGTCACACCACCAATAAATACTGTTAACACTGTATGGGTTTTAAAGGTCTGAAAACTTTGTTCATCATCGTTCCTCCAATGAGATGACGAGTACCAAAAATTCCATAACACTGCTTCCACTGTTTACTTTGTCCATGTTACGCTTTCCTTTGGATTTCACAATCTCTACTCTCACTTCATCTTTCACCAGGTACTTTCTTTTTCATCTCCTTTTTTTTAATTATTCACCTTTTTTATAATATTTAGTAATAATCTGCCAGACTAGATTTGTGAACTATTTTTTCATTACTGATGATATCGGCTTTATAATATATGCACATTCTAGGTGACCTGTCACTAGGATGGCAACAAGGTCGGGTTCGGGGCGGGTTTTAGTGTACCCGTACCCGCACCCGTTTATAATATCCACATCCGTTACCACGCCCAATTACCCTTGGGTTCCCGGTTAATATTATCCATCGGTTTTTCGGGTTTCCTCGCGGGTATCGGTATTCCCAATTGAATATTTTTATAGAAAAATGATGGGTATCAAGATTAAGTCACACTAAAATTCATCGAAAAATTAAAGCCATAAACCCTTTATATATTCAATTTTTTATAAGTTAAAGAAAACAATACGTTATTAGCGATTTAGCACTTTTCGAATAATTTTTATAACATTCAAATGTGTTAAATAATAGAAATAGTTATATAAAAAATACAATAGAAGAAATTATATATAATAATATATATAATTATTTATAATAACAATAAAGCGGGTACGAATTCGGGTAAACGGATACGGGTACGGGTAATCGGGGCGGGTATTATCAAAACCCGTCACCGAACCCGTACCCGGCTAAATTCTTTTATCAATACCCGTACCCGCATCCGAACCCGCCAACCCGCCCCGAACCCGACCATACCGGTCGGGTTTCGGTGTTCCACATTCGGTTTAGGTGTGAGGTTTTGCCATCCTTAACGGGGAGCGTAAGAAATGCAAATAAATAACTAACCTTCATCCACACCAACAGTTACAGAACCTGTAACCTTATCGCCAAATTTCACATCAACATATTTCCTCTCGTAAGGTGACATAAAAGAACTCCAAAACCCATCCTGAAGAGATCGCCAATCATCCTTTTCACATTGGCATAATCCTACTGACGAGTTGCTGCAATAATCACCGTTAGAGACATACACGTATGAAAATTTAAACACGGTAGAATGTGAAAAAACCAATTTACCCGTGAAAGCAGACTTGAATTTTGCTGTGCCACTTCTTGGGCATCAATACGGAAGGAAACCCTCAAAAGTGAATTATTAGCACTGGCATAATGCTGAAGCTTCAATTCGAGATTACACCGGATACAGGGAAACGCCACAGAATTCGGAAACGACATTCATGAAAACCGGAGTACATGTCTCTTGGATTCCCAACTTCAAATTAACCTGTTTTCATCATATCCTTGAAAATAAGTTAGCATCTCAAATACATTTTAAAACAAAGGGCTAAGCCACTCAGGCCACACCTCACTACCTAAACTAAGAAGTGTTTCACTAGATTTTACGAGTATCAGCTTTCAAAAGAGTGTTCTAGTATCCACGGTTTGGTGATGTGTCATACCCTTTTAAAGTGACACATGCGACTGTTTCTTCGTATTGTGACAGAATGTCCCTTTGATAATAAAGTTCCTCGGTCACGTGTTTGATAATAAAGGATTTTCAAGTGATCCTGCCATGATTGATTCCGTTAAAGATTGGGCTTCTCTAAGACACCAACGGGAGATTGTCAGTTTTTAGGTCTTGTGGGTATTATCGGCGATTCGTTGAAGGGGTTTTCAAAGATCGCCAAACCATTGTCCAAGTCTCACTCAAAAGAAGCATGTTTGAAAGTGGGGTGGACCAAACCAAGAAACAGCGTTCCAGTTATTGAAGAAGAAGGGGTGTAGTGCACACAATTCTGGCTTTACCCGAAGGTAAGTGAAGTTTTATCGTATAGCGATGCTTCGAAGAAGGGTTTGGGCGCTGTGTTGATGCAAAAGGGGAAAAGGTGATTTTCTTATGCATCACGCCAGTTAAAGATCAATGAGAAGAAACTGATACTTCTCATGATCTGGAACTTGGAGCAGTAGTCGTTCGCTCGAAGATTTGGAGGCACACTATCTGTATGTAACCATGTGTAGCTGTTTTTACGGATCATAAGAGTTTACAGCATATTCTTAATCAAAAGGAATTGAACATGCGACAACGCCGATGGTTAGAGTTGCTTAGTGATTACGATTGCGATATTCGTTATCACCCAGGGAAGGCAAATGTCGTTGCTGATGCTTTGAGCAGGAAAGAACGGGAACCACCGTTAAGAGTTCGAGCTTTAGTCATGACTATTGGCTTGGATCTTCCTAACCAAATCTTGAACGCTCAGACTGAAGCACGGAAACCAGAAAACATCAAGAGTGAGGATGTTGGAGGTATGCTGATTGAAAATGCTAAATATCCAGAGGCAATTAGAACAGAAAAGTTGGAACCTCGTACGGATGGAACCCTATGCCTCAATGGCAGGAGTTGGTTACCTTGTTATGGCGATTTGCGGACTGTGATCATGCACGAGTCCCACAAATCGAAGTATTCAATCCATCCAGGTTCCGAGAAAATGTACCAAGACGTAAAGAAGCTATATTGGTGGCCCAATATGAAAGCTGATATCGCCACCTATGTTAGCAAGTGCTTGACCTGTGCTAAGGTCAAGGCTGAACATCAGAGACAATCGGGTTTGTTGGTACAACCCGAGATACCTCAATGGAAGTGGGACAATATCACGGAGAATTTTTGTAAAAAAGCTTCCTAAGTCATCAACTAGGTATGACGATATTTGGGTAATTGTTGACCGTCTTACAAAATCAGCAATCTTTATACCCATGAAAGAAACTGACCCTCTGGAGAAGCTAGCGAGATTGTACCTGAAGGAAGTAGTAACAAGGCATGGAATACCGGTCTCGATTATTTGTGATCGTGACCCTAGGTTTGCATCGAATTTCTGGAGGTCACTTCAGAAGGCTTTGGGTACAAGTTTAGATATGAGTACGGCATATCATCCGCAAACTGACGGACAAAGCGAGAGAACCATTCAAACTCTCGAAGATTTTTTAGGGCTTGTGTGATAGACTTTGGAAATGGTTGGGTTAATACTTTTGCCATTGGTCGAGTTTTCATCCAATAACAGTTATATCTAGTAGCATTAAGGCTGCACCCTTTGAAGCACTTTACGGTAGAAAATGTCGCTCGCCTGTTTGCTGGGCTGAGGTTGGAGAAGTTCAACTCACCGGCCCAGAGATCGTTCAAGAGACGACAGAGAAGATCATTCAAGTTAAACAAAGGATGCAAGCCGCTCGTGATAGGCAAAAGAGCTACGCTGATTTGAAGCGTAAACCGATGGAGTTTGAGGTTGGAGATAAAGTGATGCTCAAGGTTTCGCCTTGGAAAGGGGTTGTACGTTTTGGCAAACGAGGGAAATTAAATCCCAGGTTTGTTGGACCTTTCAAGGTAATAAAAAGGGTTGGAGACGTTGCCAGACAGCTCGAGCTTCCTGAGGAGCTATAGCAGAGTTTCATAATTACATTTCATGTGTCCAATTAAGAAGTGTTTCATGCCGACGAGCCCTTAGCCGTTCCGTTGGATGGACTATTTTGATGCAGAGCTTCAGTTTGTCGAGGAACCGATAGAGATCACAGATCGTGAGGTCAAACGATTAAAGCGAAGCCGTATCCCATTAGTCAAGGTTCGATGGAACTCCAAGAGAGGTCCAGAGTTTACATGGGAACGCGAAGATCAATTCCAGAAGAAATACCCACATTTGTTCTCAAAGACCGGGCCGTCATCAAGTGCTGCGTCTTAAGCCTTGAGGACAAGGCTCAGCTAACGGGGGGAGACTATAACACCTCGTATTTTAGGTCATTATATGACATTATGAAATTCATAATTTATTGTTAGGGTTTTACGCGTTTGCTCTTAAACCGTAAACGTTAAGTTAAATCGCGTAAACTGAAAATGATCATACAATGTAAACGGGCATTAAACCGTTAAATGTTTGCATCAAGCAGTGTTATATGATTATTATGAGGAAATTAATGCTTTGTTATCTTATTTTTATCGGCTACGTAAATGCTTACGTTTCATAAAAAAAATTCGTTTAGGCATACCCAGGAAGTTCTAAAACATAAACTACGCCTAACAAAATACCCACGTTTATACCCATACCTCACAAAATAATAGAAAATAAACATCACTTATATACATATATCGACGAAAATTAGACAGATGAGTAAAAGATCTTCACTGAGATAAATATATTATATTTCATAAAGGTAACTCTTACACCTTTTACCAACTTGTCATGTTAACTTAACCTAGGGTTAGAAAGTAACCATGGTTAAGTTAGCAAGATATTTATACTATAAATAGGCTTGCATGCATGAGTAAGTTTCATACTCTTTTATACTTAACAAAATTTCAATTTCTTTCTCTCTTTTCTACACCAAAACCCACGGCAACATTAAGCCCCCAAACAAAATCCATAACTTGATTTTCTAAGATTATACAACCCTATACACAACATACTTAAGGTATTCTAAGGTGTTTGCAAGCATTGGTTCATCATTTGCAAGTATTAAGAAGAAAAAGTAAAGATTAGGGTTTTGGAAACCTAATCTAGGGTTATAAGCTTGAAAGCTTGGATTTCAGTCTAAACACGGGTTTAGCATTCATTTTACATCCTATACATCATCACTAAGGTCTTTCTAAATCCTTCATACTTTTAATTGTTGTGATTTTATGTGTTATATGTTATTTACGGCTAAATCACCACTAATGACTTTTAAATGTGTAAAATGGGTTTTTATTTGAGTTTATCAATTTATACACTTATTCTCATGTCCTAATGTTATAAATATCATGGAAAAATAGATATATAAAGATGTTAACTTATAGTTTAAGTATAAACATGTTTAAAGGCTAATTAGGGTTTTAAAGTTATCTAATGTAAATACAAATGAAAGTAATGAAAGTAAAAGGGTTGAACTTGTTACAATGAATTTACAAGGACTAGGGATGATATTGGATATTATTATAAGTACCACATATGTAAAATATGGTTATAAGAGTTTTTATAATAAACTACTAAAGAAAATGATACATAAAACAAGTTTTTATAAAGTTATACACTTAAATACATATGGGCTGTTTAAAATTCGAACTTAGACAGTAGGTAATGATATTTTATAAAAATAATACGCCTCATGACGATTCCATAATGATAAGAAACTCGAAAAACCGATCTATAACGAAAAAGATACGTTAAAAACGAGTTTACGACTATAAATACTTTTATAAAACTATTTTTATAAAAGTTACTATTCATTACAGCAACTTTCATTTTTAAAACATCTAAAATATGATATAACTTTTAATTACGAGATCGTACTCGAAAGAATCGCTAAAAACGGAACTATAACGAATAAACTACGAAGTTTACGATAATTAAAGTTTATAAAAGTAATTTTATAAACTATGAACAGTAAAAGTACTATTCATCAGCGGACCCAACTTTATAAAATATAATACCTCTTTTAATAACAAAAACGTACTCGAAGGAATCACTAAAATCGGGGAATTTTAAAACGATATAAGTTATTACGATTACAAGTTTCGCTAATTAAAGCCCTAAAAATGACTATTTAGCTGTATGAACAGTAATTTTACTATTCCATCTGCAAGAATCTAAAAACTTGAAAATGTAATATTTTGATCGCTTGTCTTACTACGAAGACGTGGACGTAAGAAACGCGAGCAACGGGCTTAAAACGACCAAATTAGGTCATTTTTACGAAAAGTATATTTATAAACGTTTTCACTTTATAAATATTATTTTACTAAAACGATTAGTCGGTGATTATGCTATATAGAATATTGAGTGGTTATCAAAGTGCTATAATACTAGGGAGTTTCATAATGAGGCCTCTTCGGATGGCGTATCGACGAGTTGTTGGATTTACGATTTAAAGTGTCCTAAACTCCTCGTTCGTCTTGTCTATGACCTCTTTAATTTATGATAGCCCGAACGATAGTACGATGTAACAACTATAAGATTATATTCAATGTTATTAATTAAAGTACTCTGTACTTATACGGCCTTAATTTAAATAGGTTGCATTTATCGTCTTGCGTGATGTATTATCTGTATTATTTGGGACTATTGTACTAAAAGGTGAGTTCTTTAGCCCCACTTTTTACAGTTTACTGATTTGGATATTATTTGGTGGTTGGAAACATGCTTGTTTTATAATTTGGACGCAAGTGTAGAAAGTAATATATTGATTATGTGTTTGCCCTAAGTTGAGATAACCCTCCTGAGCCCATTATTCATGAGCTGTTAATGCATAGTGTGTTGTGAATTACATTATGGTGAGCTGACGAATGATATAAATAGATCTATTCGATTTATTAAACCTCCCCGTTTGGGTGATTAGCTATCACTGGGAACGAACGTTGACCATGTCGGACTTGGATGTTCGGGTTTACAACATTGTACGGGCAAATCATAACTGCTAAAAATAGCAATAATTATAGGTTGAGACTTTCTGGGTGTCTGAGCTTAGTGCCAACAGTAATCTGGTTTTGGTGATTGTTGGCATCTGTTGTAACATCACGGGAAAAAATTCTTGCTGGTCCTGCATAATTTAAATACTATAAACCTATGAATCCATACATTTTTGGTGACGTTTTAAGCAGTGTTTTCATGGAGGTCATTAGGCACGAGATTGTTTTGCCAAGGTGCATTGGATTATGTTTTGCATTGTAATGTTAAAGACTTATGTGCCTCATGTTTTGGGAAATCTATGTTGTCTTTGTAATATGAAACAAAGAACAAGTAAAGCTATTAAGCTTTTGGTAAATATGTCTTTGTTTTAAATCTTAATGTATCAATCTATACGACTTTTGTGCGTTCTATATATTTCTAGTGCTGTTGATCTTGAAGTAACATGCCCGGATCTCCTTATTCTGCTGCGAACCCTTTTTGGGGGTGTTACAATGTAGAAATACTAGTCTTACACTCTTTTATGGCGTCACCATTGATCGGGTAATTGATACGAAAGTATTTTAGTTTTTAAACGGAAACGTATTCACCCCCCTCTATGTATTCCACAATTGGTATCAGGATCCACGTCACTCTAATTTTCAAACAAATGGTTTTTAAAATAGAGTACGATCCATGTATCAAATTACCCATGAAGGGGGATTAAATATGAAAACTGTTTTGTTCCTTAATTCGTACTAATTTTGTCGTTAGATATACTTTGTATAATAGATTGAAAGAAAATCTTCTCAAAAGAGTTTGAAAATGTCAATATATACTTTTCTATGGCATAAGAGTAGAAGTGACGTCGAAAACATGCATTTTATATGCGGGAACAACCTTTTAAAGTCCTACGTTCTTTCGTTATGTCACCAAATGATTTTGTATAAAAAAAGTATTTTTGAGTACTGGTGATGGTCCCTTAAATGTCTCAGATGGTCCATAAAATATATATGAGACCGTCTGTCAGTGTCGTCAGAATTTGATCAAATTCGAAAATTCATATAAAATCAACCGTAAGTCTGTAGGAATCGTGTCACCTGCCATTTTAAAGGTAATTGAATGTACTTTTATTTAAAAATACTTCCAAGTCTTTATTCTAAACTTAAGTAAGTCAGAAATGCAAAATACTACATAGTGGTCAAAACTTTTTGTTTCGTTTTAACCTAAAACTTGTAGTTTACCTTTTCTTTCAAGTCTGGCATTTCTAGTCAGTGAATCTTTGAAAAATGGTGTATTTATCTTTTCAAAATATTGATCTTGATTAATTTTTGAAATGGGGAGAAAACTATTTTATTTTCAAATAAAATCAAGCTAAGTATACATTGTTGTATCTAATACACAAAACGATGACCAATACTTTTGTCTATTAATCTAAAAGATTATGTGCGTTTAGTTGTGTCTTAATTTCGTTAATAGATACTATTAGGTGATCATTGCTATTTGTAATTGAGCTACTTATATATCTATACATATGTGCCATGTACATTATTTGCTTGTTACTAGTTTTCCGAATTATGCCTAAATAGGAATTATGTTAGATCTCTTGCATTAAGTTGCGAAATTGTTTGTGCATTGCATATTGGTATAGATCACTATATTTAAAAATGTTAATTAAACATTTTGTAAATTACTTTGAGTGTGGTAACCTACTTAGAAATGAGAGTTCAATAGTTTGTCAAGTATGTTGGAAAATATTGTCATGCACAAATATCTTTTAATAAGATCACATGTTAAAACCCGTCACTAAAATATTTCCAACACTTTAACTCTCTTCAAACAAGATGTCTAAATCTTTTCATCGCCTTGCCTTGTTTGACCTTAGGTTGTTTAAACAAATGAAAAGATCGAATTAATACATTAGCATTTAAGTAAAAGAAAATGTATTTTTTAAAACTTTGCTTGTGCTTAGATTGTTCTAACACACACACATAATTATATTTTTTTTATAAACATATAGTATTTTACAAAAGATGTGTGCTGTATAAAAATGGTTAAAAAAATCATTTATATACTCATAAAATGTCAAAAACTATGCATACTATACATAACTACAAATAGTTTTTCGCACAAACAAAATCTATTATACTAAAAGATTGAGCCTCTTAATTTAATGTGGAGGTATTCAAGTTATAAATCCACATGAACCAGCTGAAGAAGATGAAGTGTCCTTGTGGTTTTAGTCCATCTCATAAATGGTGAGGCTTTATGATTCAAGTTCATATTTGTATGATTAATTTCCAGTTATAAGAAAACCAAAGGCTTCCTAAAGATTTAATGTTGAATCTTAATGTTATGGTTTCTTTCGTTCCATAAATCATTCTCAAAAGGACAGCTTGAACGATGCTCAAAGCTAAAGATCTATCCAATTTTGCAAAAGGTATTGTCTTTTATTAAATCTCATTCCAACCTCATTCCTTTCATAAACTCAAAACAAAACCAATATTCATGGTAACCTTATCACTACAACCAACGATGAAAAACTAAAAGACATTTTTCATCAAATTAGAACTACAAAATCTCTTGTATGTAACATATCTTCACAACTACAATACTTATTTTTATGTCAAAATTTAATTCATTATTATCTCATTAATGTTTCATTTTATTTTGTTTGTTGATTGCATGCTGTTATTAACTTTGGTGCATCTTGGTATGTCATTTGTTTTTTTAAATGAGCTTTATATTATATCTAAAATTATGAAACATTTATGTAGATAAGCTATTTGACAAAATGCCTCAATGAAATATTTAGGGTTGTTTGTTTTGGCTTATATAGCCGGCTTATGGCTTATTTAGTTTTAGGCTAATTTTCATAAGCTCACTTTCTATGGCTTATTTTGAAACTTTTTTATATTTGGGATTGTGAAACATTTAATGTAGATAAGGTGTTTGACGAAATGCGTTAATGAAACATTTAGGGGTGTTTGTTTTGGCTTATATAGTCGGCTTATGGCTTATTTAGTTTTAGGCTAATTTTTCATAAGCTCACTTTTTATGGCTTATTCATGCTATGCATAGAAAATCGAGCCTTATTGGCTCTAATGTACGCGGCCTTGCCTAACTGGTGTTTCTATGGCCGTTTATGGATTTTTCCCAGGCCACAAATAACAACCCGTAATTTTCATCAATGTAATTATCCATCTATTAAATTAGATGCACTATAATATCCATCTATTATATATATACAACATTTTTACAGGGAAAATTTTACTTTATCTCATTATGCAACGTAACTTGCATCTCTAAAGTAAACGAGCTCACGCAACCTACCTATGCCATCTATATCTATGTTTATATCATGTAAACTTCTTATATTTCATGTATATATCTTAAAATATTTCTTTTTAACTTGTACATTATCCATTACGTACTTTTAAAACGTGCTATTTCAAAACACGCATTTTTATACGTTAATGTTTATATCCAAAACCCTAATTATATGTATTGTTTTACATATAAAATGAAATGTGCAAGCCCTCTCAAAGCATGATATTAAGTATCAATACACAACATTTGAATATCTTATCCCACCTAATTCAAGTTACAACTTTCTAAAGCCAATGTACAATCATTATGCAAGAAAACTAAACTAGTCTTGTTTACCTCCTAAATTCACTTTAGTTTCTTTACCACACTTTAGCACAGGTACAAAACACTTAATGCATGATCATCTAACCCTAAACCTAAACCTAATTTTCCTAAAACATAATCTAAACCCTAAACCCTAAACAAACCCTAAACCCTAATTTCCCTTTTTAAACCTAAAATAAACCTAAACCTTTAAAAAACTAAAAAACCTTAATCCTAATCCTAAACTTATCTAACATTAATCCTTAACCTTAAACTATCACTATAACACCCCAAAAATGTGTCCGAAGCAGGATAGATGTACCGGGGCGTTACTTCATAATACACAAAGCTAGATACAAGAGAACGTCTCCTAAATGTGTGTTTTTTAAAAAAGTAATCGAGTTGTTTTCATTGAAATTGGAATCTATAACATTTGTGCCCATAATTGATGACAATGAAAAGCTTTTGAAAACATTCCCAACGAGATTTGATAATTTGTAGGGTAAGTAGAAATTCCTATGAAAGAAAAATCTTGTCAATTTAGGACTCTCAGTTGCCATCAAGTAGGCCAAGCATCTAATTCACCTGAGAAAAACATGCTTAAAAGTGTCAACATTAAGTTGGTGAGTTCATAGATTTGTTTAAGTATAAATGTTGAACCAAAGTTCTGTAAAGTGTGTATGACATTTTGAAATCCTTAAATGTCTTCCAAATAATGTTGTATGATTTCGTTGGAAATCAAGAATTGTAAAGCATGCATAACCATTTAAATCCCCAAATAGTACCAAAAAACGTATGTATAGTTGAACCACTTTGTTTCAAAGTATGTATTTGCACTTTTTTCAAGACATACGCGCAATATTCATGTATATGTTTGTTGGCCCTGTAGACCATCTATTCATAATCCGATATGTTATAGTTTTGTTTGCAGTGTACTAGCTAATCACCAGGAACGGGATTGTCAATCCCGAATAGATCTATTTTATAACATTCGCGTGGATAACATGCTATAACGTTCGTTTGCCCAGTGATATAGTAATCGCCCCAAACAAGGATTCACACCGAATAATTATTTCATAACATTCTGCGCTTCCCCCTCCAAGTGATTTACAGTTCATAAAGCTGTGACGTAGACTTGTATGTACCCATCACAGGTGTCCCCTCCAAGAACACCCGGGTATTTATTTAAAGAATATGTACTCCCGTTACCGGTGTCCCCTCCAAGAACACCCGGGCAGTAATGTAAAGAATATGTACTCCCGTTACCGGTGTCCCCTCCAAGAACACCCGGGCAGTTATGTAAAAAAAATATGTACTCCCGTTACAGGTGTCCCCTCCAAGAACACCCGGGCAGTAATGTTGTTGTTATCAGTTCAATCCGCTTAAGCTAATCCGTAATCATTTCAAAAGTAAAGTATGCATTCGTGACCAAAAATGAAGTCAAGTAATGTATCCCATAGCGAGCTATGTAAATGAGTATGTAAACCAATTTGAATTCAACCATGTAAATGCATTTGCAAACAAGCATGTTCTCACCCCAAAAATATATGTAAAACAAGTAAAACATGGGGCTATAAACTCACATTGATGATGTGGAACGATTGGCAGAACAACACATATTAAACACAACACAAACGGAAACCGGAACGGCTCGATCAAGAAGTTGCGGTTTATCCTAACGACTAAGATCCACTAGCCTAAGATAATGTATTTGGGTTTCCTGATGGATAATCACCTCAACGCGACACGTTGATAAAAGATTTAGATTTCAAGTTGTAGTAGTTTGGTGGTTGGTTAAATAAAATAAATCGAAAAGTGAACGCAAAATATGTAATATATTCTGTATATATTACATATGAAAAATAAACCCTAAAATAGTTGTCTCATTGTAAAAGTATAGTTTTCGTTCGTTGGTCGGGTTATTGTATAATACAAATTTATGTATCTTTAAAATATAACTTAGTCCCCTTTATCGGTTTCTAAAATAATAGAAGCTTTAGTAAATCATTACTAAATATAGAAATTCATATAAATTTCGTCATGACAATTTCGTTTATATAATGTTTCCATATTTATAGAATCTAATGTTCTTCCACTTAATAACAGAAATCAATATTTCAAACATCCGCGTGTTTTAAATATGTATATATATATTTAAATATTATATATTTTAAAATATATATATATATATATATATTTTATATATATATATATATACATATTTAAATACACAGGATGTTTGAATATTGATTTCTAAACAATGTAATAAATATCATATTTATTCTATCCATTAACCACCATTTTAGTTGCGATTTTTTATTTATAAATCTCGCATAAATTTTTATTAATCGTTTTATCATTAAACTTTTGCTATACCACCGCACCCTTAGTGCGTAAAATGCCAAACTAACGCCCCTTTAGGGCAGTCATAAACCAAACAAAAACACAACAAAAAAATGCCCCTTATAGGTTTGGTTACCACTTCCAAACGCCCTTTGTTGTTTTTATCTGCCAAACCGCTCACCCCTCTTTCGATTAATAACCAGAAACAAACACACCCTTGCTTTGTCATAAACCAAACGCACCCTTGTGCGAGTATGAAAAACCAAAACGCACCCCTGGTTGGTACAAATACAAAACACGAACGCACCCTTGTGGTGCTGAAATCAAACCAACGCACCCTAGGGTGGTGGCTGCCCTACTAAACGCACCCTCGTGGTGCATATGAATAATCAAACGCACCCTTGATGGTGCTACTAACACAAACCGACGCACCCTTGGTGCTTAAAATAAACCGAACGCACCCTCTTGAGATGGTGACGAGGTGATAGAGATGGTGGTGGTGATGGAGTGCGGTGCTGTGGCTGCCCTACGACTCTCGAGGGGGGGGGGGGAAAGGCGGCGCATGGCAGCGAGTGGTGTTGGGGATCGGGTAGATCAGGTGATGGGGAGCATTTTTAGATTCGGCCAGAAAACTCGCCTGAAAAGTTTTCCGACAGCGGCGGCGGTTGACCGGCGGCAGTCGGCGGCTACCGGAAAAAAAAGAGAGAGAAGAGAGTGTTTGTTCATGTGTGTGTATTGTTATATAAATAACTGATAAAGAAATGATATATAAATTTTATTTATATGAAAAAGTTTATAAGAAAAGTGACAAGTCTCATATTTAGTTTAGGGGTTAAGTTACGTGTTTCTATTTACAGGATCAAAAGTGAACTTTTGAGTATTATTTTGTAAATAGTGGTTCGGGGACTCTTTTGAGCGGACGTTACGTGTTCGTTTCATAGGACACGATACTTGCGCAATTGCGTTTCAAATAATGTTTGCTCAGTAAATTAATGTTTGCAGCGTTAATTTTTAAGAAACTGTTTTAGAAAAGTTATTTAAAACGGTTATTATTATTGGGGATAGGGCGAGATAATCTGGTGTCCAGGTTTAATGTTCTTTTTCTCGATGATTGGGCTGCATAACAAATCGGCACGGTTCGTATTCAGTTGGTCGGTTGGGTTTGATTTGTGGGGGTGGGTAGTTATTGGGGGGGTGTATTGGGGTGGGGTGGGGGGCTGGGGTTGGGGGGGGGGGGGGGGGGTGGGGGGTGGGTCGTTTGGGAGTGGGGGTGTGGTGAGTTTTTTGTTGTTTGTTTTTTGTTATTTTGGGTTTTTTTCATATTTTATTTTTATTTTTTTTTTTTTTTTTTTGTTTATTTTTTTTATTGCTTTTTTTTTTATTTTTTTTTTTTTTTTTTTTTTTTTATTTTTTTTTAAATTTTTGTTTTTTTTTTTTTGTTTCTTTTTAATAAATATAATTTAATTATTCTCTTGTTTCTATAATCGTGCGAGGGCATTTCAGTCACTTTCTTGTAGTTTTCGTGGTTTCTCGGGGTCAAACACTAAAAAGTTGTCTGGAATAATCGTTTTACATCAAAATTGTTTAGATGTTCCGAATATTGGAAAACGTGATTTTGTGGGTCATTTTGATAAATCTGCTTAGAATAACTTATATCTTTTTCGTTTTCATGTCAAATAAGTTAAAAATAACTTGCTCCATGAGAGATGTAATATAAAATATGATTTATTATTTAATTATGTTCCGAAAATTTTATATGAACGCGGTATCGCTTTATGTTTTCTGGACTCTAAGGTGACCAAATAGTCAAAAAACGTCAATGCAAACCAAAAGTCAAAGGGTTTAAAATAGTTATTTAAAAATTTTCGAAATTTTCCGGATGTTACAGTACCTACCCCTTAAAGAAATATCGTCCCGAGATTATATTTGATGTGACCAAGAAAAGATTAATGATTTAATAACCAGTTACTAAACTAGACGCTGGATAATCTTTATCAACAAAATTCGTGTTTCGACACTTCTCCATATACCAAAAATTTTGGCTAAGTTTGACCAGGATATTTAATCCATCATAATGGGTATCTTAAAAAAATATCATTACGGATCTTATGACTGATATAACCGCGTTAAAAAAAAGTCTCTTAATAGTGAAATCATCAAGAAGAAAGTGTAGTCACGTGAGTGTGTCTGTATAAAGTTTTAAATGTTCCAGGACGGAGTCTCTTTTCTGCTATCTGTAATGTTCGATGATTCACATCAACGTGGCTTATGGATGTAAGTACCCAACTTACTTGGCAGTACTAGGATGTATCGCGACCTAAGTCTTCCCACTAGTGGTCCGAAATGAATAGTTCGACTAGATGTTTCGTCGATAGATGTTTATCAGATTTAAGGGGGGTTGCATTACCTATTGGATAAAGTTGTACCAGCTGGGACCGCTCCAGGACCCAACAACAGCGACCATAACGTCAATAACTATAACAAATGGTGATGGGATGAAGAGAATGAGGACATTTCGAGAAACAATATTCCCAGAATAAAGTTTAACATATGGGAGGAGCTCGCGGAAGAGCTTATGCGATAGACGGCGGAATATGGTACTCAGTCGCTAGTTCGAGGACAAATCAAATCCATTAGCTCAAGTGTGCACAAGTCGGTTAGCTCCACCAACAGTCCATGATTGTAAAGTGGCAAAAGTAATAACTTCAGAAAGAGATAATGTAGTTCCAGCGAGGCCTTAAGATTCTGCTGAGTGACAAGACACTATTGTATTTCTAGGCCTATTTAACGGATTCCGTTGATTATCAGGTTCGAGTTCATACTTGTCTCATATCGGATACCATTAAGCCCACTCATTTATAATTCATTACTTACATAAAGGAGCGTCCTAATTTATGTAAGTAAGAAATGTAAAAATTATGGTTCGGGGTTTACAAATTTCTTTATTTTATGAAAGAGGCCGTTCCAATCCTTCAATAAAAGAGAGTATTAAATCATCATACTTAATAATTTCGATGCAATTACGCGTATCATATACCGTCAGGTGTGACTGGAATACTGATGCAGGTTCTCTAGTGGAGTTATGGGTTAAAAAGTATATATGAACGACCAGTCAACTTAGCGAAGTTTATATGATACAGGTCAACATAGCGATTATCTACCAAAGGAAATATCGACCTAGAGTTCAAGATAGTTAATGAGTACTCGGTTAGAGTAAACAAGGTAAAAGTCTATATGAACGAGTCAACATAGCGATTATCATATCAATCCTCCTATTACAAGTCCCGCCCATACAAGACTTGTAATACTTAGATTCATACATAATCCCATGTAAACAAAACTGTGTTGGGCTTTGTTAACATAGCAATTATCATATCAACCCTCATATTACAAGTCCCGCCCATACAAGACTTGTAATACTTAGATTCATACATAACTCTATGTAAACAAAAAAATTATGATTGTCTCAGTGTAATACGATATTGTATAAAGCTATGAAGAAAATAATATACTTAGAGACCATTGTTTAACCTACAATATCTGAGAACGAAATGAGACCATTGTGCAACTCACAATGTCTAAGAAGTAAGATGAGACCATTGTATAACTCACAATGTCTGAGGTCCACAAGAAATTTATATGGTTTCCTTACAAGAACTTTCTTCGAATGAAACAATAGTAATCCAAAATTTCATGTAATAACAACTCTTCTATAACCTTCTTTGGCCTGAATTCCAACTTCTTATATGATTATAACCTGGAAATAATGAAGATCCTAGGGACAGTTCAACCTTTCCCACAACTTCCTTCTAACTTAGAAATGATTCTCAAGATGAGAAATAAGATGTTTGAGATGAGAATGGGATAGAATGAGATGATTTAAGCCTCTAATTCATGCTCCTTTTATAGATGAGGTAAGAGTATCAGTTGATGGGAAAGGGTGAGTGGAAGGTTGCATAATCATTGCAATCATAATGATTTTTGAGTAATTGTAGGTTGAAGTGCGCCGCACTGAGTAATTTATACGCCGTACTTGGTCTGGGAATTAAATTCCATTAACCCGCTCTGAAGTACACCGCACTTGATGGAAATTGTAGGATCCAAAATAGTAAGATTATTGTATATTCGGAAGGTCGGGGAGGGAAGAACAAATAGTAAGCCATGTTTATTAGATTAGAGAGAAAAGTGTAGAGAGGAAAAGATGTGTGTGTCTAGAGAGAGAAAAACACACACACACCTAGTGATACAAATGATTCCTCACCCCTCCATGGAAGTATGGAGGGGGTATTTATAGTCCAAACACAACTAAACTATACTATAAAGTCTAATCTAGTCCCTGCGTGTTTGGCTATTTATGAACTAATGTAATTCCGTATTAGTCAACATATTTTAAGGCTAACAATCTTCCCCCAATATGTGGACATACGGCATTACTTACAATGTACCTAACAAGTATAAATACAACAAAAATAACGTCTTCCAAAGCACTTCCAAAGCTGAAGATGTCTTCTGAGTTCTCCTGGTCTTGAAACTTGTACTCCAGCTTGGATCTTCATTGTCTTTACTTGTTCAGGAACCATTGTAGTATGCATGAGTTGGATTAACTTCCCCCCAATTCATGCAACATGTCTTGAAAAGCTTTCTTCATAGACTCCTTTTTGGCGAAGTTTTTGAATCAGCTTCCCCCCAAACCAACATCCCTATCTTGAGCAGATTCTGAAACGTAGATGTAGCTTCAACTATCTTCTATTTGTCATTAACGTGCACAACGGAATTTTGTAGAAGAAAAACCACACCAAGTACTATTGCTTTTTGTCATTAGGTCTTGGTGAATATCCGTTCGGGGGTACATGCAAGGAATCAGCAACAATTCTTCTCACGTATGCAGAATACTTCACAAACCATATTAAGTGAAGTAGTATACACTGCTTCCCCCTGGAAGTTGACATGGTAACCAAAGTCAATTAAGTCTTGGATGTATACATTTTACCCCATGATGGTTATGAATTCTCGGAAGCATCATTGTCGTGTACGTCTATATACTCAAGAAGTTCTTGTCATAAGCACAAATCTTGAAAAGTTATGAATGTCGTTGAAGAACGGTGCAAGATTAAATCTCTAAGTACCCTATACCCAACATCAAAAGTATCAGAAGTACCACACCTCTTGAACATCCACAACTTCATCTGCGTGTGACACTGAGTACTACAACTTAACTCCTTTAAATAATAGCTATAACCCGTGAGTACTACAATGTAACTCCTTACATTAGGTATAACTAGATGATCCTAGTCTTAATCATAAGTTGTATACGTTCAAGCAAGTCATCAATCGATAGATTGGGTTTGAAGAAAAGGGGTAGAAAGTAGATGGAAATCTTGATGATGAAATAAGTAGACACCTTCGTGAAACCCACTTCAATCTCAAATAAAGGATACCAAATCAACTTCATGATCACTTGTCATCGTAATCCGAATCCTTAGCCATTTGTCATTTTAGTGAATATTATTCGGATCGTTTTAGGATTAAGTGTTGTGTTTGATTTGGTGTTTATGTTTTGATTTGTCATGATTATTAGATTCCCAAATTCAGTCACATCCCACCTAAGGTCGAAAAAAACATTTTTGGACAATTGGGTTCTCAAAACGAGGGTTTTCTTTGAGATAAACCGCTATGAGAACTAACAAAACACTACTACATTTGGTAAACCGCTGCCAGGTTTATTAGTCAAACCGCTGCCAAAATGTGAGCAAATCGCCGACAAGTGATGAACAAACCGCTGTCTGATTAAAATCAAACCGCTGCTTTAAAAAATCAACAAACCGCTGGCCAGTTAAGAATCAAACCGCTGGCATAGATCAGGTTCATAAACCGCTGACATAAGAAATGTTATCAAACCGCTGGCCCTATAACATGGACAAACCGCTGGCAGATTTCACGGATCAAACCGCTGGCAACTAAACTTACAAAACCGCTGCCTTAAGAAAGGGTTAAACCGCTGTCAAGTTTTAATTTGGTCAGAGTAACATTTAGATTTACTAAGAAAAGAGTAAACTGCTGCAACCTGTGATCAAACCGCTACAGTTTTAACAAACCGCTGCTTAACATAAATGCCAAACCGTTGACACTTTTTCTTTACCAAACCGCTGTGGAAACTTACCAACCCGCTGCACAAGAAGACAAACTGCTGCCAGATAAAGGGGACCACTGTCAAACTGCTACCTATACCTCTTTTTGTATTCTTGCAATAATTCGACTAAAAAAATATGGTATGATTCTTGTCCCAATCCTATACAAACCGCTACCAATAACTAAGGAGCTTAACTTAGCTTTGAAAATAACCTTAATCTCCTAAATAAGCCATGAAAAAGCCATGAAAGACTTAGGAAATAAGATATGACATGTAGGAACAAGGAAAGAACCATGCTTTCTCAAATCAAATAAGCAAAAAACCTTTAACCAAGCAACTATGTCGTGACCTATTAAGCTTCTAATAAGCTAGTTTCTAAAGAAAATAAGCTATGAATTTAAGTAAAAAAATCTAGAAACTAGTAGAAGTGATAAGCTTGAAGCTTTTTATCAAATAAGCCAAAACCAAATAGCAAGCGTGAGCATTATTTGCTCAAATATGCTCGATAATAAGCTAAAGAACATGAAACACCATAAAATATAGCAACCACAAAACGCGAAATCCTCTAGGCTCTCGATGCAATTGTTAATAATAAGAATCATCTAATAAACATGATCCCAGAGGACAGGGGAGGATGAAAAAATAATGATAGCCATATTATTATAAATTGAGAGAAAAGGGAAAGATGTGTGTATGATAGAAGAGAGATAACAACACAACACACACAACCTTATGTGGAAATGATACAAATGAATCCATCACACCTCCATTGAAGTATGAAGGGGCGTATTTATAGTCCAAACACACTAAACTATACTATAAATTCTAAATTCTACTCCCTGGCATGTTTGGATATTTTGAATAATGTAATTTACGTAATAGTCCAATATTTTTAGGGGGGGGGGGGGGGGGGGCTTTAAAAAAAAAAAAAAAAACCACGTGGTTGGTTAGCCATACGTTTAATTGAACTAATAATATTGGTCATTGGTGGTAGTGGACTGATGGTTCTTGGTGGCAAGTCTTTAAGGGAATCGAAGAATGGATGTGGTAAGGTGGGAGGAGTAGAGAGGATTAGCTCAACCAAGTCTAAGTTTATGGCTAACGGGGAGGATTGTTTGGATGGTTGTGATGGAGCAGGTGGTAGAGAAGTCAAAGGTGGTGGAGTTAACTTAAGAGTGGTCAATAGTTTGCTTGGTGAGATTCCTGGGGATGTAATGGGAGAAAGAAGTGGAGATACAATTGGTGGTAGTGGGAGAGCCGTTTTTGGTGTCGGTGGTGCTGAAGACAAGTTTTGATAGGGACGGAAAGGCGGGAGAGGGGTGAAACAGCTAACAAGCCCAGACACTTATTTTAGCGGTACGTTTGAACTCACTGGCATTTTTATTGTTTGACTTTGTCATTTTAGTAGATTTCTCAAGAGATGAAGGAAGGAATGTTTGGCATAAGATGCTTATTTATAGAATTTTGATGAATGAAGAGTTAATGATTTTACTTCTATTTTGGATAAAATCTAATGATTAGATTTCCCCTAAGGTCAACTTCTAAGGCTAGTATCTAAGATATGTTGAATTTGGTGGGAAATTGTGGAGATTAAAGTTTTAAATTAGGGTTAAAACAACTACATTATTCAGTCGGTTTTACCGGTTCAATGTGCAGAATGGAATCGGCCTTTAATAATATAGGGAATCGGCATCTATAGAACTGCAGAAAACATTTTATTCTAGTGTGTGCCTATATGAAAACGATGTGGAGGTGCGATTATCTTGACTCAAAAGAAAAGAAAATATAATTATGAGATAATCTAAAGCCAGATTGAACGTACCTGGAAAAGAATATTGATTATGTTTTTCCTTAAGCGGTCAAGAAACATATGATGCATGAATGAAAATGTTTTTTACTTTGTATTAAACAATGCAATGAAAAGTTTCATATGTGTTCTAGTCGTGAGAATTGTTTCTGAAAGATGGTTTTGGGTTTTGAGAAATGAAAGGATATTTTAATGATGAGAATGCATACATATAGTAAGTGTATAATGCGTACATATAGTAGAATGATGAAAAAAAAACTCTCGAAAGTCTTAATTTTTTTGAGTGCATAAATAGATTCCTAGACTCAGAAAGAAAAGAAAAAAATACGTACCTTGGTAGTTAATTAGGCGTTTGGTCCATGAGACCAAGATCTAATCTAAGAAGGTTGAATGGTTCTCTTTTGAGAGGTTTGGTTAAGATATCTGCTATGTTTTCCTCGCAGGAGAACTTCTTAATTGAGATGTTTCCTTTTTGGACATTGTCACGAAGGAAGTGATGTCGGATTTCTTTATTTTTGGTACGGAAATGGAGAACGTGATTTTTGCTTAGGTCAATGGCACCTTTATTGTCACAAAGGATGGGTATGTCATCTATTTTAATGTCATAGTCAACTAAGGCTTGTTTCATCCAAAAAGCTTGTTGGCAAGATTTTTTGGCGAATACGTACTCGGCTTCGGTGGTGGAAATAGTTAGGGCGGTTTGTTTCTTGGAGAACCACAATGTAAGGCACATCCCCATCCCCCAATTGAATGTACATACAATCGCTTGTACTTATGCGATCGACATTAGTCTCTTGCATGATCGTAAACAGCGTAACAATGGATTTTACACCGTTCCTTGGGATACCCATTGTCCTAAATGAGTTATTCCATTATTATTTCTAAAATCCTTTTTACAGCTTCCAAGATGAGGCAGGTTTTTGGGAATCTTCTTGGAAAAATGGGTGCATAGACAACACTAAACATGATGTGTTGGGTCACGACTAGCCGTTTAGGTAGAGAAGGCTAAATCATGCTTGATACTTTGTGTCTCAATCAACGGATTCCCCAGTCTTCGCCAGGCGTGGGTGAGTTTGGTTTTAGTGACATAGGGCTTTTTTGTTGGGTTTGGAGTTTTCCACGCCTAAATTTCTTGTGCATTCTTATGTATTTGGATTGGTTGAAAAAGATGTCATCTTCTAGTTGCTCAATTTGTAAACCAAGGAAGAAATTCAATTCACCCATCATGCTCATTTTGAACTCGTCATGCATGATTTTAGAAAAATCATTGCAAATGTCTTGACAAGTTAATCCAAAGATTATGTCGTCCATGTAGATTTAGAAAATCATGATATGTGAGTCTCTAAATAGAGTGTTATCTACTAAGCCCATGGTGTACTTATGATCAAGGAGGAAGGACTTGAGTCTATAGTACCAAGCTTTGGGTGCTTGTTTAAGACCATAAAGAGCCTTTTTGAGTTTGAATACATGGTTAGGTTTTTTGAAATCGACAAATCTAGGAGGTTGAGTGACATAGACTTCCTCGTTTATAAAACCATTTAAGAAAGCACTTTTGACATCCATTTGAAAAAGCTTGAAGTCATGTGCACAAGCATAAGCAAAGAGGATTCTTATAGATTCTAGTCTTGCTACAAGAGCATAGGTTTCATCGAAATCTATTCCTTCTTGTTGGTTGTATCCTTGTGCAACAAGTCTAGCTTTGTTTTTGGATACGACAACATTTTCATCTAATTTATTTTTAAAGACCCATTTAGTACCAATTATGGTTTGGTTATCGGGTGGAGGAACAAGACTCCAAACATCATTTGTTACAAATTGGTTCAGTTCTTCTTGTATAGCCATAGTTTAACTTTCATCTTTAATGGATTCGTTGATGTTTTTATAGGTGCTAAATTAAAAGATTATCATATAAACAAAGATTAAACGCAGCAGAATCAAGCACCTATCAATGGATCCATAGAGTCATATGATCAATCAAAGTTAAAACAAGAAAAGATTAATAACTTTGTAGCGTGATCGGTAGAATCAAAGGGTGACCTTCACCCTCACATGAAATGCCTAATGAAACTAAGTTATCAATGGAGATCACCTCTATGATGTATCCACACTACACTTCCTTGTATACCAAATTGATGCTAGTCTTAACCTTGTAGCTTTGTAAAACACTTTTGAATGAACAAGATACAAAAGTTGGATCAAGAAAACAAAAAAAAACATATCCTGTATGTGTTTGTATGCCGAGTTATATAGAGAGAAAAAAGGAGAGGATTTATGGAAAATTGGTAATCAAGTTAATGAGAGAATATCTCATATTTATTTACCATAAAAACTTTGATCTTATCCTTAATTCCCTCTCTATAGGCCGGCCACCCTAAAGGGTGTTTGTAGGCTTTCTTAAACTTTTCAAGTCCAATAAATATAGTACACTACTTATTTATTAGAAGCCCAATATTGATCCCGAATTACGCAGGTTATTTATATACCGTAAATACAATAAATACGATATATAAAATGGCACCTCAGTGTATATGTGTGTGACCTCATAGGATCACATGTGTCTAGCCATATAGATATTTATTATGACACGAGCATACTCCAATAGCTCCCACTTGCGTACGTCATAATAATCAAGTAATTATACAAGCAAAGGTTAGCGTCTAGCAACACGCCAATGCCCCTAGAGACATATGAGGATAGTTTCTTAAACATCTCATTTTAATGGTTTAGATATCAATCATCCTTTTGTTATAGATGTGGAAAACTAGAAGTGGGGTTGAATAGTTTACCGCTTTTTAATTTAATGTTTATGTTTGTTTATAAAAACTTAGATTCAACTTTTTGTGAATTCAATACTTGCACAATATGAATAATATAAATAAGTAAGAACAAATAAAGAAATAAGAGATAAGAGTTAGAAAGATCAAACCATAACACAAAGATTTATAGTGGTTCGGTTACGAAGCACCTCTCCGCGCTACTCTACTCCTCGAGCTCCTAACTTGAGAGTTTCCTTTACTATATCAACAAAATCCCTTATGGCAGAGAAAATCATATACAACTTTCGCTTATATCAATATCTGACACTAAGCTAGATGTCGAGTTCTAATCTTAGCTAGAACCAATCTATCACGACTTCACAACTTCTTTCACGACTTCACAACACAACTTCACAACTACACAACTTCTTCACGCCTTAGTATTCTTTGCCACACTACTTCACTACTTCACTTCTACTATCACATCACTAAGATTCAACTATACTTACAACAATCACAAAGATCTATCTACTACACAACTTTACAAGATTTACAAATGATTTACAAGTTATGATATGGATGCAACAAGATTGCAATACACACTTGAGGTGTAATATTTCTTCACTTGATGATGGAAGTATTATTCTCTTGCACTTGAGGAATTGAGCTTGGATCACTTGGAAACAAACCTTTATGATTAAATGATCAAAGGATTTTAATGAGATGTGTGGGCTATTTTTGATCAGAAAGAATGAGTGCAAAAGGTGAGAAAATAGTGGAGAATAGTCCAGTATTTATAAGACATTCTAGAGGAGTGTCTACCTATGGGCGGTCCCCTTAAATAGGTGGGCGGTCCCCTTAAAGATAAGGGGGCCGCCAGTGTATTTAACGGGGTTATCCTAGACTAGGCGCTCCCCAGTTTGTCCTTTTGTGTAGGGGGATTTTCTAGAACTTTTTAGCCATTTTAAGTCCAAAAATTTGAATTTCAAAATGTTTATTTTGAATAAAACATTTCTTTTAATTGTAGAAAATGTTTTGTAATGTTTATAAAAATGTTTACAACATTTTATAAAAGTGTGAGGTTGAATAAAAATTTCCTTTGATCATAAAATGCATTAAGCATTTATTTATTCATACCTTTAAGTGATATAATTTTCAAAATGAAAATTTACTACTAATTACTTGTTTACGTTTAATTTTACATTAAACGTTTTTATATTTTGTGATTATCAAAACGTAAAGATGTGAAAAATATTAATAATGTTTTTATGCATTATTTCTATCAAAAATCTCCCCCTTTTTGATGATTACAAAATTTAAACTCATTAAATGTAAAATTATTTTTAAACAAGTATTTAGTGAGTTTTATGTCATTTCTCCCCCTTTTGGTAGAATCAAAAAGGCATCGTCGAGAATTGCTAGTAAAATCAAGGGAATAAATGCTCCTCCTTGATGTGTTCTCCCCTTCGTTCGAGGGCACCAAGGAATCGAGCTATGGTTTCTTGGCTACAAAAACGAGTTAGAACAATACAAATATTTCTAACATGTAGCAAGAAGGAAAAATATGGCATAATAATAATGCAACCAACAATAATCATCCATTAAAAGTAAAATAGTGTGTGAACCACACTCATGCATACATAAGGAAAATAAATAACATGCTAACATACATGAAATTTTTAAACTACAAAAAGTCCTATAACTAGTAAAGCTCCATAGGACTTGCTTGCAAAATGGTGGATGGACAATTATTTGAGAAACTAAACATAGAGTATGTTTAGTTTGGGGAAGATGATGGAGGTGGTGGGATGATGGTTGTTGGTGGTTGTGAGAGCATATGTTCAATATATGAAAACATATATTGAAGTTCACCCCTTAACCCAAAAATGAGGGTTCGGTTGTGGACACAACAAAGGCATGAATCACCATGCGCTTCGAGTAAATTCCAAGGGATGGGATGCCCAATGATGGGTGGAGAAAGTGATGGTGAGTTGTGATGGACATCTAGTGGAGTAATGGGTGAGAGTGAGAGGGTTATTTCCATTGAGTTGGGTGCTTGAGTTGGAGGTGGTGGAGGAACTCTAGGTGGAGGTGACAATGGGGAGTTTAGATACCTATTGGTGGAGGGTGATGATAAGAGAGTTGGTGATTTTGGTGTGTAGTCAATGGATGAAGATGATGTGTCTTTTGTGGATGGTGTTTTAGAGGGTGAATTAGGAGGACTTGGTGATGAGACTTGAAATTTGGGAGATGGGGTTGTAGTGTCTTCTTTTGTCAAGTCAATAAAGAGTTGTTTAGGTGGTATAATTATGAATTTAGGTTTCTTGGATGGTTTGCAAATGGAAGCTTGAGGTGATGCCATGGATGTTGATAATGGTTGATGAATGATGAAGAAGATGGTGTATTGGAGATGATCATTTGGAGGGGATTTATAGGAAGGAAATGGTTTAAAAATGGAATGAGTTTGAACTAGTTTAAGTTATTCCAAATTATGTTCGAGCATTCTGAGCAAAGATAGCTGAGACTAGGTAAAGGAGGGTCAAAAAGGAAGAGAAATATTGTTTTACCCATGATCTGCTAGGGCGGTACCCTTAATTAGGGGTCGGTCCCCTTAAAGATAAGGGGGCCGCCCGTTATGAATTAAGGGGGCCGCCCTCTGCTGGTATCCATTTTCATAGAAAAACGATTTTTCTTAGAATTTTTTTTAAGAGTATTTCTGTTTTGGTGGCTTATTTGCAGCAAGCCCTATTCAGTTTTATGAGCACATTTAATCATATAATATGTAATAAACACATTAAATCATGAAACCAAAATAGCATAATTAGTTGATTAAACAAAACAACCAAAGGTTTAAATCATCATAACAAATAAGTATCTAAAGATAACTAATAACTAAGTCTTTCCGAATAAATTGGATAATCACCACACAAGTTGTTTAGAACATACACATAATCAAGTTAAAAATTGTCTTAAACCACATTTAGCCATCTAGATAATTTCTCTCCTATGTGTTCACTTCTTCTTCTTGCTAAACACTCCTTTTAATGCCTTTCCAAATGACTTGAACCCTACGCGCATCTCCTCGTGCATTCGTTACATTTGGTTGAGCAAGATGGTTTGTTGCGCAAAGAGAGTTTCATCGGTTTGCTCAGAAAAGGAAGGCGTATGGTAGTTTTGGTAGTCGAGTGGATGAAGAGAGTTCAGATATGTGGTAGGAGATGGAGTACTTGCTCGAGAAGTTTCGAAAACATCATCATCATCATCATCGTGTTGATGAGATGACGTGCCTTGATGATGAGAAGATGAAGAAGAGACGAAACGACGTGCCTTGCTACGATCACTTCGAGGTCGTCGAGTTTGTCTTAGAGTAAGAGGACGCATGACTCGCTCAACAATGTCATAGGTACTATTGTCAAGACGAGGATACGTTCTATGACGTATCGATAAAGACGAGTTAAAAACATGCCATATGGAAGATTTGCGGTTGGAGTAGCTTTGTCACATTCAATTCTTTTGATAAAGAAATAAGCAAGATTGTATTGTTCTTCGGCAATAACACAATACAACATGTGAGCAAGACAAGCGGGTAGAGGGTCCCGATGTCCTCCTAGTCCGAATACATTCTCTCGAATGTGTTCTTCTTATTGCTTCATGTCGGGGCTTAGTTCTTTGGTGAGAATTTGATTTGGATTGAGAGCGACCATTTGACTTTTAATGGTGCGGTCTACCATGACACGTTCCAATTCAAGAAGTCGAATAATGTCGTCGGGAGTAGGAAGATCGGTCCAATATGGTCCCTCGGTTTCTTGAGAATATTCAAGAGATTCAAGGTCCCACTCGTTTGTAAAAACGGCTTGACCATTGTGTGGAATTTTGAGCATTTGACCGAATTGAGCGAAAGTAAGAGTTATGAATTCGTGTTGAATC
>BQNB010085086.1:0-20102 GCA_026074375.1 Tanacetum coccineum
CAGGAATAACAATCGCATCTCCGTAACCCTCGGTGGGTGCTTGGAGTAATTGATCCATAGTACGTTGATCGGCCATCGTAACTACGAGAGTCTCTACAAGAGAAAATGGTTTAACTCTTTGTTTGGAATGTCTACGATTATGACATTTCAGAATCGTAGAAGTAGGATTCGTAGAAGATTCACCGACGATTTTTAATGAAGAGAGAGTTTGCATACACTAAGAACAAAATAAGAGAAAATAAAAAAAGAGAAAAATATTTTTGTAACCGATAATCAAACAAGTGTACGGTAGCTCTCTAAAAAACACACAAAGAAGCGGAGGAGCGGGTAAGCGTGAAGCTATTAAAAACCTTCTCCTTTCGGGTCGAAGTTCGTAGGATTGACCCTCCTTATACCTCTCTTATAGTTTGGAATCTAAAGGTGAGCTGAATTCACAAGTGACACAACGGTCGTTTTTGTTGGTTTTTCAATTTTTCTTTAGAATTTTTGATTACTTAATAATAGAAAAAATATATTGACAAATGAAAGTGATAACTTCACGGGGAAGGGTCTTCAAACACTAATCTTCAAACATACACAATAATCGTTTCACAACCTCCCCGGCAGCGGCGCCAAAAATTAATTCGACTTCTTTAGTATATATTATATAGTTTCCAATCCAACACTCTGTAATCCTGTTGATTCCTCCAGACTCTATCTTCAACATGTGGTTCAAACATTATCTTTAAATCTCCCCATAGAATCAAATCTAAGTCCTCCACTGGTCTTGTTGATCCATATGACTAAAGACTAAGACATCTTTGAACTTCCATCAGCTCTGATGATCTGGTAATAGCTTTTCTTTCCTTCTTTATGAATCTTCTAGTCAACAATGGTTAGAGGCTTAGTAGCCAAAGGAATAGCATCAATTGCTACTTCCTCTTCATCAGGAACAAATTCTATTAGACTTTGAAGCTCTGCTGTCTCTTTATCCGCATCCACTGGTGTGTGCTTAATTACACATACATTTTTCCATTAAAAACGGACCTTAATGACCATAAACAGATAAAAAAACTGCCAAATATATGTTTGTTTTGCATTTGTATTGTGCAAGAAATGGGTATTCAAGAAAAGGACAAAAAGAAAGGCCAAAAAAGGACAAAAACCGAGCACGGAATGGAAAAGACAAAGTCAAATCGAAGCCAAAGTCAGTCAAAGTTAAAAGTCAACCAAGTGAAGAAACCTAAGAAAAATAAAATGGCTCAAACAACTTATCAGAATAAGCTAGAAATAAGCCTAAAATGGGCTGAAGGCTAAACTGGCTAAAAAGGGCTTATAATATGTAACATGTTTGCAAAAGTATAAAATCGAAAAAGGACACCTCAGGGCAGTGGTGAGTGTGAGGATGGTTAGTAGGTGTATGCTATGAAAGGGTGGAGGTGTCAGTTTCGACCCCTGTGGCTTCCTCCTTTTTGTAATAACTCATTTTTGTTATATATTTTTTTCTTTTTAATAAGCAAAACTAACAAAATTTAAAAAAGCTACTTTTTACAAAACTTGAAAATAAGCTAGTAATAAGCTAACTAAAAATGACAGTTTAGCTTTTTAAACTAAGACTAAAAGGGCTAAACTGTTTGGCTAAATAAGCAACAAGAAAAATGCAAACTTATAGCTAACACAGATGCTCACTACTATACTATAAGCAAATCTCACTCTCTCTCACACTCTCTCTCGATCGCTCTCTTTTCTAGCTGCGCTCTATAAGCACAATTAACACGTCGCTCACTCGCTACTCTCGGATTCTCTCTCTCTGCAATCTCTGCTGCTCACTTTCTCTCACAAAATAAAGCTCTCTAAAAACTTAAAAGCTAAATCAAAACTTAAATAACGCTACCATCAGACCACAGCTACTCATCTCACCTAATCTCTCACGCCACTCACTCTCTCGCGCATCCTCAAAAACATCAGCCACTCTTAATCTCCTTCTCTCATCTCTCAAAAGCTCATCTCTTCCATTAAGCCACAAGCTCAGACAAGAAAATAAGCAGTTTGGCTAATAACTTAGCTAAACAGCCTACAAGGGTACCTATAAGCTAAAATTAAGCAGGTTAAGCTATCCTCTAAAGTCTAATAGCTAAAAACAGATTAAGCTAGTACTGTATAGAATCTAAATAAGGAAAGTTTAGACATTTTGAAAACTAAATGAGCTAGAAAAAAGACCTATGAAAATGGCTGTTTACACTAAAATCCTATCTTTCTAAGTTTTTATAAAAGCTAAAAGACTTAATGCAACCCTATTTTTAAGCTAGTGTAAGCTAACTAAACTATGAAATAAGCTAAAACATATTACCTACTATATCTAAAGAGCTTATGCTATCGTTTTCAGACTCTAAAACTAATTTTTACTTATCTAAATCTAAGATTGAAAAAGGACTTTTAACCTTTTAAAACTGGCTATGAAAGTTATGACAGTTTATGATTAAAATCAAAAGACAATTGCACTGTAAATACTACTGCATTAAGGAATCAAATGCAAGCATGAAAACAACACTAATAAGCACCTAATCAAAACCTAAGCAAATAAGCTAAAATATAAAACTCAAATCCCGCAGATTTAGACCATGATTACTAAAAACCTTGAAAAAGAGTTTTAAACTTTGAAGACTTATCCAAGCTGACTTAAAAGCTTAATTTGAGCTTTTTAAAGTTGGCTTAAAGGTCAAAAGACACCTAGCAATATTAACTCATGTTAATACTGCTAGTGCCAAACACCCCTTAAGAAAATAAAAAACCATTTTAAGTTTGAGAAAGACTTAGAAAACTTGCAAAAACTCAAAACAGGTTAAGCACAAAGTAAGATAAGCACAATAAAGCAATTAGAACACAAAAAATAAGCTGTTAAATAAGCAAACTAGATTATGCAGTTTAAAAGCTATTAAAGCCAGTTTTAATTAAAAACTTAAGCAAATGACACATAAGCAATAAACAATGATAAATACGCAATAAACAATAATAATAAGCAATATTAAGCAGTAATAAGCAATAAAGAAGCAAATAATGAAAAAGAGAGTTCCTTGCCCTTTGCTCAAAACAAGGGCAAATAAGCTCTTAAGAGCTTTGTCTACAAGCTCTAGCTTGTTTAAAACAATCTAGTAAAATCCTATAAGCCCTTCCTTTTTTGGCTTATCTTCCAAAATAACCTATGAGTGATTTTTGAGTGAAAAGGACTTAAAACACTTTAGGCTATGGACAAGCTTATAATGCCTAAGTAAACAGCTTAAGTTAAAAGTAAAACAGTTTAAGAGAGCTTATAAAATGTTTTTAAAACATAAAGTGCATCAACATAAAAACAAGATTTTAACAAAAAAAACTTAAATTTCATTAACTTAAGAAAAATAATACAAGGCTTTTAGAAAAAGTATAATAAGCTAAAAAGACTTAATATAAGCTGAAAAACTGAAAACTAGATGCCTTAAAAGGCTTACAAAGTCCTATTTATAGATAAATGAGAAGGTCTTGGGGTCTTCTTCTTGTGTTTCATCTGTGAAAGAAAAAAGAGGTGTGTTTCTTGTGTGAGGTAAGTCAAAATCTCCTCATAGCCATCAAAATTTCTTGTTCAGCAAGTAGTATGATCCGAGCCCTTGATTCATTATCTTTGTTCATCAACCAATGGAGAAACATAGAATTGCCAAGGTGGAATTGGAATCTTGTGAGGTGGGGTTGAGGTGTGAGGTTCGTTTGGGGTGAAGGGGAGAAGTGAGAGTGACAGATGAATCATGAGGTAGAGGTTTGGCGGGAAATTAGGGAAGTAGTTTATATTTGTTTGACTGGTGTTGAAGGTTAACGGAGTTATACTCTGTGTTTGTTAAGGACTGACATGGTTAGTCCTTTTGGACTAACCATGTAAAGGGTTAAGGACCTCAGATGTAAAAGACTTAACTGTATTATGTGTGGGCTGTTAAGTGCTTGGTTTGGGTTTTTGGCAGATTTGGGCCATTTAGCAAAATGGGCATTTTGCAATATTAAGCTTATAAGCTTAAGTCTTCTTTATGTTTAATAGGCTGACCCGACCCATTAGATGGGTACGGGTTGGCCCATTTAACATTTCTTCGATATCAGCTTTATCTTTGACTTTTGACTTTGACTTTGACCTTGACTTTTTACGCTCTTTCCAATCTCGGGCTTTGTTTTGTCCTTTTTTTGGCTTCATTTTTTTCCTTTAATGAATATCCGATACCTGCATAGTATACAAAGCAAAACAAACATACTTTTGGTATTTTTATGTTTATTTTTATAGGTAAAAGGTATGTGTAATTAAGCACATACCAATTACAATACTTTCCTAAGTAATCATAATCTTCTAAATAAATAACTTATACATATCTTTTACCAAAATATCTCATACAAATCACATAAGCAGTACTAACCAACTCAGCAGTACTAACTTCTTCACTAGCAGCATTAACTCCTTCAACAATATTAACTTTGTACTAGCAGTAGTAACTTTTGTACTAGCAGTATTAACTGCTTAGCAGTTTTTCTTCTAAGTCTCTAAGCAGTCTTAACTTCCACTAGCAGTAGTAACTTCCTCTAGCAGTAGTAACTTTGTACTAATAGTTGTAACTTCACCAGCAGTCTTAAACACTTAGAATAAATTTCATTGAATTTCTCTAGCAGCACTAACTTTGACTGAGCAGCATTAACATCAATAAGAACAGTAGTAATTCCAAACAGCATCAAGAGGTTTTTAATCACAACAATCCTCCCCTAAACTTGATATTTATCTCTAAAATCATCAAGTTTCTTCATTGAAAGCTTCATTAATCATAAGGAGGATGCTTCAAAACACTTCATTGATTCTTAAGCTGTTTTGTGAGAAGTTTAAGAAGCTGATATGCCATTTCATTGAAATGATCACATTGAAGCTTCTTGTTTAACATATCAGTAATTGTAGCAGGTGTAAGGGGATATCTCTTTTTACCAGCATGTGAATGTGCATATGTTGCATCCTTAAGGAATGAACTCTATAGGAGTCATATTGTTTCTAATCCAACACTCTGTAATCCTATTGATTCCTCTAGACTCTGTCTTTAACATGTGGTTCAAACATTGTCTTTAAATCTCCCTATAGAATCAAATCTAAGTCCTTTACTGGTCTTGTTGATCCATATTTAACTTTTACCAATTTCCATAGAGTTTCAAAATCTTCCCTGTCAAAGCTTTTGAGCATATGACTAAAGACTATGTACATCTTTGAACTTCTATCAGCTCTGATGATCTGGTAATAGTTTTTCTTTCCTTCTTTATGAATCTTCCAATCAACAATGTTTGGAGGCTTATTAGCCAAAGGAATAGCATCAATTGCTACTTCCTCTTCATCAGGAAAAATTTTCATAAGATCTTTAATCTTAGCTGCTTCTTGACCATCATCCACTTTAGCTGTTTCTTGAACATTATCCACCTTTTGCTTTTTAGTGACCTCTTGTTCTAGCTCATCTCCTGCTCTCTTTGAACTACCTTCCACCAAGTCTGTTCTATAATCCACAAAAATGTTTACCCTTTTGAAAGCTTTGTCAAACAATTCTTTGATAGAACAAAGTCTTTAGATTTCAAGTCTTTGTGCTTCCAACCTTCCATGTTCTTAAGGTAGGTAATTGTGGTCTTCTTCTATTAAGTTTTAGTTGGTGGTTTGTTCCTATTCTCTTCTGTTCTTTTAGCTATAAAGTGCTTTCTTCTTTGCTCTAGGAGTTCTTTAAACAATGTGGTTTTTTGTTTAGTTGTGAACTGTTCTTCTTCTTTAGCTTGCAGTCTTTGAGCCAACTGGTAATCAGCATTAACCTTAGCCTGAATATCATCCCATTCTTTAATCAAGGTTACATTGGCTTCATCTTTCTCCCTTGCAAGTCTCTCCTCTTCCTCAAACTCAGCTTGTAATCTGATAGCTTCTTGTTTATCAAAACTGCTTTGATCTTTCTTCTTCAAAGGCTTCTTAGGTTCTATCATTTTCTCTTTGCCTTTGTCTTGAACTTTTGCCTGTGATGGTTGTAACGAAATTGTTGTTGTTGTAGATGTACCCAGCTCAGTAATGACAATTCATTTCCTTGGAGTTGAAATTGTAGCAGTTGTTGTAGTTGTAGCAATACTAACCTTTGTACTGGCAGCACTAACTGGTACACTTAGCTCTTCTACAACATTGGATTTTACCTTGGGTTTTACACTTTTCAAAGCAGCAAGTGCTTGAGCCAATGTAACTTCATCAACAGTCAAATTCACATCTTTAACAACAACTTCTTGTTATGCTAACACCTCATCACCAGTCAAAGTGTTCACATCAAACGTATCCGCATCATCTTGATCATTAAACCAGGTAATGTATTCATCAGTATCAATAGCATTTATCCTCCCCTATTTGGATGCATCCTCACCCAAACTTTCTTCATCTCCAGAGGATTCTACCCTAGCTGTAAGACCAACTTTGTATAACCTTTTAAGCCTATGAGTTCTTGACCTCTTTTTCTGTTTAAGCTTCTTGACCTTCCTTTTCAAACTTGCAATCTCATTAGCTTGAGTGGTCTTTGTAATCTCCAAATCAAGAACCCTTTGTTGTAAAATTGTAATAGTACATTAATTCATTAAGTTTCATGCTTTCCTTACCTCTTCGAAAGTGTTGTTGACCTTTGGAGCAGTGGATCATTGGAAAGTTTAGATACATTCTCAAACCTAGTTTGAGCAAATGTATCCCCCATGGTTTCTTAGCGCCTGGGACCACTACCTGAATTAGTTCTTGAGGAGCTTGGTTCATTAACTGTTGCCTTGGATCGGGTCTTAGTTATGTTACCACTGTCCTGCTCTGCTTCTAAGCTAGAAGCAGTAGTGGCAGCCCTCACCAAAATGTCATCCAACTCTTTATAGACAGCCTTATCTGCAACATTATCACTAGGAACACTAGACTGAGGTACCTGAGTGTCCTTCTCTTTAGGTCTCCTAGGTTTTTTAGTCTTTTGAGGTTGAGAAGATGTTTGAATAAAAATGGGTGTGTATTAGGGATCAGTGGGAATTGTTGAACCTTCACCCATTTCTTCTTGATTGTGTACCACCATTGTTGGAAATAAGGGTGTTTCCCTTCCAGAAAAACCTTTCCCTACCCTTCTCATGTTTCCAAAAATCTTCTTAGTGTGAGAGGGTGTAACATAAATCCTATTATGATTTGACATCCCTTCTAGTTGCTTATCCAAAAAGACTTGTACAAACCTTGGATACATAAAAAATTTGCCCACATTATCCAAGTTCTTCACCATACTTTTAAAAATAAACTTTGAAAAGTTAAACTTCTGGTTTATAGCTAAGCAGATAATTGCAGAAGCCATAGTGCTACTAAATTCATTCCATGCAGTTGTTTTTAGACTTAAGCATTGTAAAACAGTATGAATAAGGAATTTCCATTGTGGGGAGAAGAATGCTTTATAGAAAGTAAGTTTTTGTGAAACCTGCTCATACCCCATTAATGCAAGTTGTTCAAAGATGGTAGCATTGGGTAGACAATCAACACCTTCAGCATCTTCCAGTTGAAGATCTCTTCTCACAGTTGATTAAATTATGATTATCTTCTTCCCATCCACTAGAGCTTGTAACTGTACTTCCCCATTGATAGTTTTTGCCTTGACAGTAGCCCAGAACTGTTTAATACACAAAGTATTGATTGTACGATTAACCGTTAATGCATGCTTAATAGGGTGTGCATTCAAGAAATCCACAATTTGTTCAAACCCTTCACTTTCTGCAGGTTTAGACAAGAACGCGACCATGTTATGAGTATCAGCAACTTTAGGGTCGTTATTGTGTTGGGTTTTGATGATGGACGATAAAATTGAGTTAGGGTTTATGATTAAGAGAATATGAATAGAGGTGGAAATCGGATTAAATGTAGTGCTGAAACCTTAACCGAAATATATATGAAAATACCTCTACAACTATTAACATCACAGCAGTAGTAAGTTTATGAATAGCAGCAATATCTTTCCACCTGCAGAGTGGTATGTTTATGCCTAAACACATTAACTTTTACCAGCAGCAGTAGTTTATGCTAGTTTAGCAATAACTTTGTGTACCAGTATTAACTCCAATTCCATTCCAAACACTCTATCTATTTTTAATATATTCAACTCTCTTTTTGTTTTTCAACTCACCACTTCTCTCAATTCTTTTTTCACCAAATCACTATGTCTGTTTTTACACAGCTGTCTTTTTGTTTTTATTCTCACCAACTGAGATCTCATCGTTTTCTCACCAAAATCTTGTCTGTTTCTCTAAGAAACCACTTTTCATCATCAATCTAACACTTTTCTTTGATTTTTCTACAAAATGTTAGTCCAAAAACCAAGAAGAAATACACAAACCATAGCAATTTCTACAATTATCACAGTATTAATTATACTTAACAGTATTAAGTATAACTAACAGTAGAAACTCAGCAGTATGAAGTATATAAACTAACAGTCCTAATTTAAGACTTAAAACAGCAATAAAACATTTATGACATGAATAACAAAACTAATTCATACAATACTCACAAAAACATAAAGAGATAAAAGACTTTTAAGGATTTAACATTCCAATATTAAATATTGAAATCTACTTACATTAAAAGCTTTTGTAAGCAAATCTGTAACATTCTTGTCAGTATGGATTTTGACCATTTGAATCAATTTATTTTCATTGCAATCTCTAATAAAATGATGTCTGATCTCTATATGCTTTGTTTTTGAATGAAAAACAGGGTTTTTAATTATGCAAATAGTACTATTATTGTTAATAAGATTTTGGTATGCATAAAATTGTACCCATAATCAAGTTAATTGTTTTTAATTTTGAATCCAAAGACTGTCACATCAACTTGAAGCACCACATATATCGCTTTGTTATGGAAATTTGCCAACCACTGTTTCGTTTTTGCATCTGCCAAGTTAATTAATCTACATCAAGGAATTGACAATACCTCTGTTGTAGACTTCCTATCCAAGCTTGCTCTAGCATAATCACTATCAGTGTATGCTACCAAATCAAAAGGAGAAATCTTTGAAATATCAAAGGGCTCAATTTTAGTTGCCTTTTTAAGTACTTAAAATCCTTTTTACAGGCATGATGGTGTGAAACCTAGTTTGACTTGGTACTCTAGCACATCACACACTGCAAACATGATGTCAAGTCTTGAAGATGTAAGATACATCAATGAACCAATCATTTACCTATACATATGAACATCCACGTATTCACCATCTTCATCCTTGAGCAAAGGCTTTTGAGTTTCTATTGGTGTGCTTGCAGATTAGACTTCTGTAAACCTAAATTTTTTTAAAATTTGATCAACATATTTATCTTGACTAATAAAGATGCCATCCTTCTTCTGCTGTACTGGTAATCCCAAGAAGAATGTAAGTCCTCCTATAGAACTCATCTAAAATTTCTCATGCATCAATTTTTCAAATGCATTGCATAGCTCCTTCTTTGTTGAACCAAAGATGGTATCATCCACATAAACTTAGACCAACAAAATATTACCTTTGTGCCTTTTGATGAATAAGGTCTTGTCAATTTTCCCTCTTTGGAACTCATTGTCCAACAAATATGTTGACAGGGTTTCATACCAAGCTCTAGGAGCTTAATGTAATCCATATAGTGCTTTTTAACCTTGTATACTGATATCAGGAATGTATGGATCTTCAAAGTCTGGTGGTGGGACATAATTAACACCTCTTCTTCAAATCTTTCATAGAGGAAAAACACTTTTTAATCCATTGATATTACACCACAAAACTTTAAATGATGGCATAAGCTTAAAAATAGCCCCCCTAAAAAAATTTGCTTCAATTCTTGCAATAGGGGCAAAAAATTCATCATAGTCAATCCCTTCTTCTTGTGTGTACCCTTGAACAACCAATCTTTCATCCTTTTTATTTTTGAAAACCCATTTAGAGTCTATAGCCCTTTTTCTAATTGGTAAATCCACTAAAGTCCAAACTTCTTGTAACTTGAATTGTTGAAGCTTTTCTGGTATAGGCCTATTAGCAGCTTGGATCCTTCAATGCAATGAATTACCTTTATTAGGTTCACCTGCATGTGGATTAAAAAGTCAAGCAACTACAGTTTTGAAGGGTCTTTATGGTTTGTTTCCTTTGTTGAATAGTATAACATGTTTCTTGTTTGTGTAGCTAACTGCAAATCTCCAATCACTTGATCAATAGGGTTATCTTTATGAAATTCTTAGTAGTTGGATGAGGTCTGACTTGGATTGTTAGTATCATAATTGTTAATGCTAGTCTTGCACCACATCTTCACATCTTTTGAGGGAGTCATACTATGGCTATAATCTTCAAAAAGCAGAATATTTTGGATCAACCTGGAAGCTCAATGCTTGTTTTTCCACCAACAGCATTAACCTCATTTATGCTAGTAGCATTAACATTGTTAGTGCTGTTAACATTATCTTCCTTCTCTTGATCATTACATTAACTATCTTTTCTTGGATCTTCACCAACTTTCTTTCCATCATAACTTGAAGGTTTGGATCCATCATTATCAGAACTCTTTGGATTTTGGGAAAATGGTGGATCAGCAGTCCATAATGGTAGCAAAATGTAATCTTTATCAGGTTTGTTCCTTTCTTGCTTGACCTGCATATCACTTGCTTTGTACCTACAAAAAAACTTTTGACTGTGTTACCGGCAACAATTGGACTTATAATTCATTGTTTCTTGTTAGTGCATCATATCAAATAGCCAATCTGGTCCACTACCTACAACATTAGGTGTACTCTCACTAAACCTAATATGCAAGTTTTCTTCCACTATCATTGTTCTACTATTGAATACTCTAAAGGCTTTACTATTCAAAGAGTATCCAACAAATAAACCTTCATCAGCCTTACCATTAAATTTGCCTAAATGATCTATGGTATTAAGAATGGTAATATGACACCCAAATGGTCTCATAAAACTTAAAGTTGGTGTTCTACCATGAAAAAGTTCATAGGGGGTCTTGTTTGAGGTTAGTACTAACCTCTATTTTGCACATAGCTAGCAGTATTAATGCTATTGACAAAATGTAGTTCGGCACTTAGAATCAGCTAGCATAGTCCTAGCAGCCTCAATTAGTGTCCTATTTCTCCTCTCAACAACTTCATTTTGTTAAGGAGTTCTAGCTATACTATATTGTCTCAAAATATCCTTCATCTCACAAAACTGATTCATCTATTTGTTTGTGAACTCAGTCCCATTATCACATCTAATCACCTTAACCTTGTAATCTACTAGATTTCTATCCCAGTTATAAAGGACTTAAGAATGCCACTAGTCTCATCCTTAGTAGCTAGAAAGAAAACCCATGTAAACCTACTATAATCATCTATGACAACTAGGCAATACATTTTCTTCATAAGGCTTTTTACAAATGTTGGACCAAACAAGTCTATATGCAACAAATGTAAAGGAAGACTGATTGAGTTCTCTGTTTTGGACTTACAAGAGGCTCTGTGCTGCTTTCCCTTTTGACAAGCAACACAGGTTTGATCATTTTCAAAAAGTTTAGAAGGTAAACCTCTTATAAGATTTCCCTTAACCAATTTATTCATGGTTTTAAAATTTAAGTGACCTAGCCTTCTATGCCAAAGTTTAGATTCATCAGATATGGCTTTTGCAAAAAGGCAAGTTAAACCTCCTTTAGGAACTATGTTCTTTAAATCAACACTATACATATTGTTCTTTCTAGGAACTCTAAGTAAAACTTGACTTTCATCAATTAACTTAAAGTTTGAAGATAAAACAATACATTCAGTGTCATTAAAAAGAACACTATTCTTTTTATCACATATTTGTGAGACACTAAAGAGATTAAACTTTAACTCTCTCATAAAATACACATTTTTAAAATCTAGATTACCAGTTTTAATGGTACATTTTCCTGTGATTTTCCCTCCTTTGGGGTTCCCTCCAAAAGCAACATATCCTCCATCACTCCTTGATCCTGTAATAAGATAGGACATGTTCCTTGTCATGTGCCTTGAGTATCCACTATCAATCACTCCTTGATCCTGTAAATCCATTTATGGATTGCCCTGCACATTAGATAAGAAAATCAGTTTCTTTTGGGGACCCAAGCCATCACTGACTTGGATCTACCTTGTGCATCAATATAATCAAACTTCTTTAGGGTGATTGATGCACTGTTGTGTTTAGAAACATGATCTAAAAAATTAGTCTTTGGTTTCCAAACCTAACAAGATGAAGGCCTTATATAAACATTAAACATTATTTCTTAACATCATGTAACTAATGTTTTGGTACCTAGCCAGTATTAACTTCTTTACCCCAAACAGTATTAACCATTTGATTAATATTACTATTTTTAAATGATATGTTATTATTAATGGGCCTCTTAACAGTTGAATATGCTGTTTTAGAAAGATATGACATTGGTCTAGCAGCATTCACTGTTGTTTTTGAGTGAGCAGGATTAACTTGTCTACCAGTATTAACTAATACTGATGTTTTTGACATATTTTGTCTAGCAGTATTAATTGATACTAAACCAGACTTCATCAGTACTGCTTTTGGAACCATGTTCTTCTTAACACAAGGGTGACTCTTTTTAGCAAAGTTTTGATGATTCACCCTTTGAGCATTGTTCCAAACAGGTTTTACCATTCTTTGATTTTGAAACTATTTTTTATGGTAATTGCAATCAACTTGCAAATGATCAAAGCTTTCACACACATAACAGGCCTTATTGAACATCTCAAAATTGCTTCCTAGTTTTTGAGACATTACAGTGTTCTAATTTTTTTGATTGCCTCTTGGACTGTGAGTGTTTTGCCTATGATGCTCAACTTGTTTAACAGTTTTCCTAGCAGTCTTTTCTTGTTGTTTAGATTTGACAAACTCTTTCTTAATAATGCTAGTCTTAACTATTTTTTTTCAATTTTAGGTTGAGACACATCCTCTTCCTCATTATCTGATACCCAATCTTCAATAATTGGGGTATCATCACTTTTCCTAACTACCTTAGGCTCTTCTTCACTAGACATAGCTTTACTGTTTTCAACTACAGGCTTATTAACAAACTAATCTAAACCAGTAAAAGATAAATCAGGTGTTGGAGGCATAAAATTTCCTGTGTAGGGAGGTGGAACTTCATTATAATTTTCATAGCCTAAATCTTTCTTGCAATTATCAACAATCTGACATTCTATGAGCTTGTTTAAACTTTTAGATGCATTTTCAAATTTATCTACATTAATTTGAATGCTATATTTTTCTTTTTAAACCTTTTTAAGCTTCTTCCTAAGCTCTCTAATAGTTATTTCTCCTACTTGAATATCCCGTTTTAAGCCATTAATTTTTTCTACATAAACAGACTCATTCTTTTTATAAAATTCAAGTTTTTTTCCACTTATTCTAAACCTGTTTTATAACCTAAAACCATTAAACTAGATTTCTCTAAATCTCTTAATAGTTGATCATTTTGAGATTTAAGTAATTTAACAGTTTCCATACAAAATTTTGAACAATTTAAATCATTGGATATCTCTGAGTCAGAGCTTGAAGATGAGTAAGCCATGAGTGCATAATTAGGTCCTTCCTCTGCCTGATCACTCCGTATACCCACCAGCCCCCCCCCCCCCCCCCCCCCCCCCCCCCCCCCCCCCCCCCCCCCCCCCCCCCCCCCCCCCCCCAATAAAATTACAATTTTAAAATCTTAATTAATAATAACGGACCATCACATAACACCAATGCTAAGGAATTAGATGCTTCCACAGGCACACTCATTGGCTTTCTTTATTCTTGTTGTCTGGATTTCTTGAAGCTCTGCACTCTCTAACAAAATGTCCCCTCCTGTGGCAGTTATAGCACTCCACTTTGGATTTATCAAAACTAATAGTCTCATTGCCATTAACAGTAAGCTTCCTTCCTGTATTCTTTAAAAACCTTCTAGCCCTCATAGTCAACATGGCCATTTGCCATCTCAAATCCATCTCTTCTATGTCATCTGGATGGATTTGTTGCAAGTCCTCATGTGCAAGTTAAGGACTATTTGGTTGACTAGCAAATAATGAACAAATAACAACATCACTCAAGTTATCAATTTTTGTAGAGTAAGCAGTATTAACTTAAGTGCTAGCAGTAGTAACTCTATGAGCAGCATTAACTGCTTCATTAGAGCTGCTAGTGTTGTTATTTGAAGAGGACACAAAAGCCATGTTGTGTGTGCTTGAACTTGAGCTAGACTTCCCTTTGAATTATGTTTTCATACTCCTTGAGGGTTGTTGTAGAGATCATCATGCTTCATGTTCCAAAATCAGTTGTTGTGTATTCTCCACACAACAGCATGTGTGTTCCACTCAGATGACAAGCTTAATAACTTTTGATTAACATCTTATTGTGAAAGCTTTTCATCTAAAAGCTCCAATTGACTCACAAGTTTTTGAAGCCTATCAAAGGTTTGATCAAGCATCTCTGAGCTTGGGCAGTGTAGTTTTTCATATTGATGCTTTTGAGAGATTCCTTTGAGTCTTTTTTGTAGCTGCATTCCTCCAAATCTCTTTCAACTGTTCCAGCAACTTGCTTTGCATCTTAATAGAGTTTAAGCTTTAATGATGGTCATTGGGATGCCCATCATTAAGTACTTTTAGCCTTCACTTCTATATCTTCTCTGAGCCTTATCTTTTGCAAGATGTAATAGGCTTCAATGTTGTATCACTTCCACAACTTCGTGGTTTTGGAAAGGTTTTGCCACCATTCTCTATGACTTCCTTTAGTGCATAGTCATCATCTGAATATATTGTTCAATCATATCTCCATAACTCAAACTCACATGTTTTGAGGCTTGGGAACTTTGGATGCAGCCACCATGTGTGCAGAATCGTGATCCATATCTTCTAGCAAAGTTTCTCAAAGCAACAAGCTTTGATACCACTTGTTGTCCCAGTTGTATGATACCTCTTGTTGGATCCCACTTTATTAGATCGAATTCCTTAAGCTTGCTTAAGGTTTAGTTATATTAGATAAATCTAACACAACTATAGTAGAAACTTTGTTAAGTGTATTAATAGATTATGCGAAATTAATATTTAATATTAGAAGTAATTCTTAATGAAACAGTACATCACAAAGAATCACAATTCAACAAAAAATAAAAGCTTAAATATTATTAAGAATAATACGAATGCCTCTCCTAGTATTAGGGTTACAAAACCTTGAAGCTATGAATAACACTTATCAAATCGTAAAACACATATTAAACTCTATACCCTAGACTCCTTTTAAACACCAAGGAGTCCTAGTCGATTTATAATATATTCTTAAGACTTAGAATATTCTCTATGATCTATTCTATAAATAACTAATACTTATCATATAAGTAATCTTGATCTCTAAACAATCTTTATCCTTTCTTCTGTCTTTATCCTTTCTCTGACAGTAGAAACTCTTTCAGTAGTCTTAATCTTTGAGCAGTAGTAACTTATACACCAGCAACATTAACTGAGTTGCAGTAACTCTAAGATCATCAAGAAGTCTTTTAATCCCAACAAATAACAAACATATTCTCATATCCAAAGGGACAATTAATACTGTACTTTTTGGACAAAATTCACTTTCATCTTTTTTTTTACAGACATTAAGTATCCGTAAAACTGTTAATCGTTTAGCCAAGAAAATAAACTATTGCGACGAGCATTTAATTATCTTTCTATAGGTGGGCACTTTGATATACTTTTGACAAACTTTTTTTTTCGTTTTATCATGTTTTTTATGTTTTTTTCTTTTTTTCCTTCGTTGTTAAGACTTGTATGAGCAATCATTTGTGAAAAAAAGAGAAAGGGTGGGTTGTATAATCTTACTCCTCCCACATTAGTTGACACTTCAAGGAGATTTTCCCCAGAATGAAAGAAAAAAAAGAAATTGGTTAAAAAGGTTACTTTCTGTCCATTGTTAAATGAAGAGATGGAAGAGTCAGTGAGAGCAACTGAAGGATCAGTTGTGTTTCTTTGTGACTCAGCTGGGAGTTTCCTACCAGTATCATGATTAGGCAAAATAAAACCTTCAACTTCAGACAACCAGAGTCTTTCAACACCAGGTATGGATACTTTTGTGTCATCAGCTGAGGATTTACCAAGACAAGGTCTTTTTGCCTAGATCTGGAGGGATCTTCAGTGAGTTGATCAAATCCTAAAATTCTCTTCTTTTGAGAGGGGATTTATTCACTGATACACTGATTTACTTTGTTAGAACTGTTAAGACATGTTTTAGTGATTGTTGTTAGCTCTTTCAGTTTTGTTCTCAAGTTTTTATTCTCTTTGAGAATCTTAGTGTTTACATGCTGCATGGTAAGAAAATCAAGTTTTGCTTGTTTTAATACTAAAAGTTGTTCTTTGCATGCATTCAGTTCATGAACAAGATCTCTATGTTTTGACAAAAGATTATTTCTTTGTTCTTTAACATAATTTAGATCGATACACAAATAATCTAGATAGGTTTTTATATCATCATTATCTTCTATTTCAAGAAGAGTGTGTACCTTTCTCATGGAGTTTTTCACCCATTCACTATTTCTGGCGCCTTCTTTGCTGACAGCATCATTTTCTTCAGCTAGTGCCATGAGTACTTTAACTTCCACTCTCTCATTGTCATCTGGTGACACTTCCTCTTCATCCTATTCATAGGCTTCAGCGATAAGACCTTTGTTCTTTATCGTTGAGGCTTTGGAAGTTGAAGTACTTGAACTTAAAAGTGCCATCTTAGCCTTGATTTTGTTGTATTTGGCTTCAAAGTCCTTGATAGGCCTCAGTTCTGGTTTGTGCTGAGGGAAAATGAGAGATTTTGATTGAAAGGGTGATTGATATGATGGACCTAAAGTCTTAGACCAATAGTCTCTTGCAAAATGACCCTTTTTGCCACATTTGTGGCATTCAGTTTGGTTGGTTGCTTTTGCAATGCTGAACCTTTGAGTACCCTTTTTGAAGAATCTTTTCGACTTGGCCAAAAGAGCTCTTGCTTGATATTCTTTTTTAGGTCATTCAGATACTCATGACTGCTTCTTGTATCCTCTTCATCATTAGGACTATTTTGAAAGTCCTAGATAATAGAGGTAAAGAAGAAAGCAGTTGACAAAGATGTTGCATAGACAAGAGATTTTTTCTTTTCAGTCTCATAAATACTGTCTATTAGGTTTTCTTCATATTTTAATTTACCAAATAGAAAAACAAGCTCAAAATCTTTCACACGATTTGTGTTTCTAAGGCTTTGGCAGAAACTCAGCCACTTCTTTGGTAATCCATTTATAAAACCAATATTTCTTTCAAGCTTTAAAAGTTTGATGCCATAATTTACTAATTCATTCATCAAAGCTTTATATCTAGTGAAAGTTTGTGTTAAAGATTCACCTTCTTTGAATTTGAAGGTGTTAGAGCATAACTTCAGGTCCATGACCCTACTTTCTTTCACATCAGAGGGGCCTTAATGATATAGTATCAGGTCATCCCATGTTGATTTAGCTGTTAAGCAATTTATGACAAAATTCATTTGGTCATCTGGAAGGATAAACATGATGAGACTTTTGAGTCGCTGATCTAAGTTAGCAACCTTTCTCTCACCTGTAGTATTGTCCTTCTGGCTTCCTTTGACCAGCTACCATGGGAATAAAAGGACCATTTTTGATGATATTTTCAAATTGAGGTTCAATACCAATGATATGGCACATGAACCTCTTTTTCTAATTGGTGAAATTTTCCACCTCTAGTACAGGAGCGGAATTTAGCTGGACACCCCTATATTCAAGAGTCCGTGGTACTTCTACTGCTACCATTTAAGATGGATCTTGATTTTAAAAATCTTTGAGCCTTTATATATCCTTTTAAAGGGATTTTATAAACCAGAAGGCTCTGATACCACTTGTTGTTCTCTTGGAATCAGATATAAGGTTTATCAGGTTAAACTAATCTGATTCCATGGCAACAAAGTGAGTTTTAAACAAATATATATGAAGAATATAAAGAACAAGTTTAAAACAACACATAAATACTTTTCAACGTATATGTTCTTATTAGAATCAAATAAAGAATCTATGACACACCTTACTTGTGGAATAGCAAGGTAGTTGAATGACAATTGGGGTGTTATCTCCTTCGAACTTATTCTATAACCAAAGTTATGAGAAATAAGAAAACAAGCTATTTGACTAGAACTGAAGCTTCAGTTTCAGCAATCTCTATTCAGTTTGTTTGAGAGATAAATGAACTCTTCAATATGTTTCACATTAATTGGAAGAGATGACATTTACTCTAGGAATCCCTTTCCTTTTATAGGCAAAGGGATTAGGGTTTACAAGTTTAATCTAGTTTACGTGGCAAGCATTAAATGGGTGGTTGAGCTACCATTTAATGCACGTTTGCTTTCTAGTACTAGGTATAGTTCTTTGAGGAAAGTTATTGTACTTCTATAACAACTTTAGAAGTTACTTTCCCAAGGAGATTGTTTTATTCCTTTTGACATAAAGAAATCTTTTTCCAGCCTTGTAAACCTTCTAGAAGTGAAACAACACGTTTCAACTTCTGTTAAGGAGATAGACAATGTTCAGCTTGGAATTATCAACCAAGCTGAACTGAAGCTCTTTTTAGAGTCCTTCTTCAGTTTCTGTACTGCTACATATACTGAAGTGAAGATACTTCCCAATCTTCTAAGGACCTGAAGAGCTGACGCTGAAGAAACTTCAGCGACTCAAACTAGAAGACTTTAGTTTGAGAAACATTTAGGGGATTTTATGTTTAAATCTACTGAAAGACTAAAGGGCTCAGGAACTGAACCCAACAAAAGATAAACCATGTTCATCATGTGAAAAGGGAAAGCACGGTAGAGCCAGCTTCAAAACAAAACAAACCTCATCAATCAAAAAATGTCTTCATCTTCTTCACATGGACTTGTTTAGACCTGTAACTCCCAGGTCCATTAATCATGAAAAGTATACTCTTGTCATTCTTGATGAGTACTCAAGGTACACTTGGGTATACTTCCTAAAAAAGAAAAGTCATGCACCTGTAACCATTATGTCGTTCATCAAAAGAGTTGAAAATCAAAATGACATCAAAGTTAAACAACTCAGAACTGACAATCGTACTGAATTCAGAAATAGCATTCTTATTAACTTCTGTGATGAAAAAGGGATCTTCCAAAACTTTTCTTCTCCATACACACCTAAACAGAATAGTGTTGCTAAAATGAAAAAATAGAACTCTCATAGAAGCTGCAAGAACAATGCTTTCAGGATCTGTCTTTTCAAAACAATACTGGACTGAAGCTGTAGCTACTGCTTGCTACACCCAAAACAGGTCCACTATTGTTAAAAGACATCTCAAAACTCCCTATGAAATCCTTCGTGGGAGACTTCTAAACATCAATTTCTTTCATGTATTTGGATGTCTAGTTTTCATCCACAATCATAAAGATCATTGATTGGTTATTTTTACACTATATATATAATATATAATAAAATATAAAATATATATAATCTATAAACAACTATCAATGAAACCGAGAAGTAGTATAGAGTGTTCCCGGGTCGTTTATCCCCAACGAGGCTGGAATGGAAAATCGATACAGTCGAAGATTTGAGTTTGATGGAAGGAATTGATTTGAGAGATTGAAAAAGTCAAATTAGATAATAACAAACTAAAACGTTTAAGAAAATCCTAAAAATTACTAAATTAAGCTGAAAAACGGGAGCACGAATCCCGAACAAAGGGGGAAAAACCTAAAAACTTCAAAATTAACCCTACGAAGAAATCTTTGCTTCTAAACTACTCTAGGGGACGAATAACGAAGAATGAAAAAGACTAGACCGAAAACGGAGTTCGTTTGACCCAAAAACGAGTCAAAACAAAATCCCGTACCCCGACCCGTTCTTTAAACGATGAAAAGTTATAAAAATGACCCTACGAAAAATTTTATATTTTTCCTACAAACTAAATGACAAAAGAAAATTTTCTAAAAAAGCAAAATATTTTTTTGATAATTTTTGTATTTTTTATGAATTAATTAAACTTTTAACGAAATTAAATTATAAAAAATATTAAACTA
>BQNB010085087.1:0-28567 GCA_026074375.1 Tanacetum coccineum
TTAGGTACACTGCCTAGGAGGTTGTAAAGCTTAGGTTTGCAACATCCTCACATCACGAAACTCAGTTTCGGTTCATCCTATGGTCACACGCTTTCGTCTCAAGTCCAATCGTCTAACTAAGTGTCTAAATCTTCATGTCTCCACTATTTATCCTTTACCAAAATCATATAATGATGCGTTTAATGATCCAAATTGGAAAAATGCTATGTGTGATTGATGTACAAATTATAATACACGTAATAATATCCAAAGTATAGAAAATTCCAAAACTACCCTTGAGGACAAAGGTAGTAGGAAAAATCTTACAAAAATACTACACGTTTAACCGGTAAGTGATTACCGGGTCGTTTTCCCAAAGACTTATGAAATTGAGACCTCGTTTGTTATTTGGACAATGACTAGAATTGGTTCAAATTCTTGGATTAATTTTCTAAATCTACAATTAAAAACAATTTAAACAAGGAAGAAAAATTAACGACTAAGCAACAAATAACGGTAATTAAAGAAAATGCTACAAATAAGCAAGAATACTAAAATTAATACCTGAATGCTTTTCTAAACTTTTTCTAATCCTAAATGACTATTTAAAATTAGTTTTTAACTAAATTAATTCACGAAAAATATAAAACTTTAAGCTAAAAATCCTAAATTTTTTCTAAAAATAGCTTATGATAAGTTTAAAAAATGAACTTTCAATAATAATTAACCCTACGAAAGTAATTTTCAACCTAAGCCTAGAATATGATTAAAGAAAATTTTATAAAAAAGAAAATTATTTTTTTGATTTTTTTTCTATTTTTTAATGATTTTTTAAAGTTTTTAACAAAATTAATTCACGAAAAATATAAACTTTAAGCTAAAAATCCTAGAAAATTTCTAAAAATAGCTTATGATAAGCAGGATGCAGGAAAAATAAGAAATCCTAAAGTGCTAAACTAAATAAGCCGGGAAAATTCAAATAAGCACTCGAAGTGCTTATAACTAATAAAACTCAAAAAAAGGTTAAAAGAATTGATTGTGCAAACATGGACGTAAAAGTCCCAAAGGCACGTTGGTGAGGGGTGTGTGTGTTGAGGCTTATAAAAGGGTTGAGGCTAAGTTGAGGTCGGGGGTTCGAGTCTTGCTCACCCCGACTTGTGCCTTGGTTTTCACCCTTTTTATTTTTTTTGCAAAAAACCTAAAAAGACAGATGTAAAACAGCTAATAAAAGACTATTTTGAGAAAACAACTTTTTTTTCCTAAATCACTAATAAGATTAACAGTTTAAAAATAAGACAAACTACACATAACCATTTTTCTTTTACTTCAAATCTAACAAAAATCTAAATAAGCCTAGAAACTATAGATAAGCAAAAACTAAGACTAAATAAGCATAAGCAACTATGACTGCTCCTAATAAGCGAAAAAAAGCAACGTACTAAAAGCAATAAGCTAGAAATCAAATAAGCACTTAAAGAGTAAATGGTGCCAACAGACCAAAAAGGCACCTTTTTGAGCGTATTATAAGCACCTCAACAAAGATTCTTATGACTATAAGCCACTACACACTATAAACCTTAACCTAAAAAGCCTATTTGAAAAAGCATACAAAAGACATTTTGAAATTTAATTAAGCAGAGAAAAAGCCCAATGAAAAAGCTACTTAGGTTATATTTGATATTTTTAGTTTTTTATGAAAAGCTAAAATAAGCTGAATCTTGTACTAAATAAGCTACAAGCAATTTAATTATAACCTAATAAGCTAGTTAAGACAGTAACTAATCAAAACTTTAATGCAATAAGCTAAAAATCACAAATAAGCACTTTGGTATAACTGTTTACCAAACAGTCCCTTAAGGTAACTTTGAGCTTATTTTTCAATAAGCTAAAGGATCCTTATGGACTTTTGGCTTATACTACTTTAAAGTTTGACTAATAAGCTACCTAAATCTATTCTTAAAAAGTATTTTGAAACTCAAATGCTTAATAAGAAAGCTTAATGAAAAAGCTGCCTATGCAGTTTTACCTATCTTTTTGGTTTTTGAATGAAAAGACAAAAAACTAATTTTAAGCTTAAAAACAAATAGTTTAATGAACTTTAAAAGACAAAATAAGCTAGAGTAGATTGATAATGACTTAAAAACTACTTGTAAACAAAATTTGAAAATCTAAAAACTATTTAATCTTGCTGAATTTTGAAATTGAAAAGGGCTGTTTATCAATGTATGCTGCTGATGCAGTTTGCACACAAGATGACCAAAACTCAATTTAACAATATGCAGGCTTAAAAACTTTGTTCTAACAGTCTATACTAACAAAACAAGAGCATTTACACTGAAGATTCCTACTAGAAACAATCAAAGATCAAAAGCTTATGGATCTGAGTATATGAACTCAGATTCACTTAACCAATTCACTACCTTGATTTAAGCTAAAATTCCCTAATTAAAACCTTAAAACTTAATCACATATCCTAAATGTAAGATTTGAATTTGGTTTAAAAGACCAAATGGCTTTGACAGCATTAACTTAAGTTAATGTTGTCATAAACCAAACGCCCCTTTAAATTATCCAATTTCATACTTAGCTTATAAAATTAAGATTTAGAGCTTAGAAGTCAAATACCAGATATAAACACGCTATAAAAATACTTTGATCAAAATTAAAGCCAGCTCAATAAGCAGAATTAATAAGCTAACTAATCTATGCTTATTTATGGATTTTTAACTGTATTTATAAAAATAAGAGTAAATGAAGATCTAAGCTAATAATGAAGCATATTAAGCATTAAACTACCAAAATAAGCACATTAAGCTAATCTCAACAGAAAATTAACAAGTAATAAGCAATTATAAGCTAAAATTCAGAAATAAGCTAGAAAATGTAAAAAGAAAACATACAATTATCTTTGCACTGAAAACACGGCTTAACGATGCTCTTATCGAAGCTATCAACAAGCTCCAGCTTAACAAAAAGATAAATGCTGGTAGGTCCTAAGAAAGGGGCCCCCCCCCCCCTTCCATTACTGGCTTTCCTTCCTTAATAAGCTATAGTAATTTATAGAGTGGAATTAAGTTACAATAAGCTTAGTTATGCTTTTTAGAGCTTAACTAAGTGAATTCTAGCTTGAGTAGTGAATTAAGAGCTTATTAAGAACTGTTTGATTAATTAAGAGCTTTTTAAACCAAATTGCTTATAAAACATAAATTGAACATTAAAATGAAACACACTTTTATTAATAAAAGAGTAACTGGTTACAAACTTGAAAAAGAAATTACATTCACTGAATTAAGACATTACAATAAGCTAAATTGCAAAAATTACAAGTTATTTAAAAACTACACTAAGCTATATTAATACTACTCCTAGATGCCTTTTTGTGAGTGAAGCAGACTCTCTATTTATAGAGCAAGAGAGAAGCTTCTAGTCTGATTAGGACGCTCCTCTTAGTCTTGATCCTGTCCTTTCAACATGCAATCAACTGATGCTTAATCTACCCCTTGATCATAATGAAGCTCATCGGATATTCCAAGAAGGTAATCCCACTCTTTGGGAGTGAGTGTGTTTCTTTAACACTGAATCCAATGAAAATTTCCCTTTTCTTGTGTGTTTCTTTACTAGCCGCGTATAATTCTTTGACACAGCCTTGACCAATCACAACCCTTTGGTGACGTTTCATTTTGCAGAGGTGTAGCTTGGTACTAAGCATCTTGTGTGCCAATTGGAAAGAGATGTTTTTTTAATTTAATTTTAAAATTGAGTTAAAATGAGAAGGGTGAATTGGGGGAGACGGTGAACAGTGAAAACTGTTTTTCCCGCCCCCAAAATGTTATATGTTTTAAGTTTGACCCGGGTTTAAACGTGAGTTGAATTGGGATTTGGTAAAACAGTTTGGGCCATTTGTTTTGAACTTGGGCTCGGGAAAAATGTTAAAGGGCTTGGTGAATTTATAAGGAATTTGGTTATAAAGAGATAACGGCCGTTAGTCTTTATAATAAAAAGACTAACGGTGTTAGGGTTTTAAGGACTTATTGTGAATTTGGTTTTAACATTAAGGCTTATTTAGGTATTTTGATAGTTTTGTCTTTTTGTGGGTTGACCAAGGGTTGAGTTTGTTGACCTTTTGCTAGAAACTTCCGGCTCTTGTGCACTCTATCCGTTCCCGTGTTCGTGTTTGCCCGGTTTTGACCGTTTTCTTGTGATTTTTGCAATATTCGTACCTACACATTCACAAACAACAAAATACACAAATACAAGCATATTTTTGCACATTTTGATCATTTAAGGGCCATTTTTGACATACAAAAGATATGTGATTTCTCACATATCAAAATTCCCCAAACTAAGTGATTGACGTGTCCTCACGCAATGTTATATGCCCTAAAACCAAATACCTCAAAACTTCCCCAAACTAAATCTTTGAAAAGTAGCAAAGACTTTTGTTGGGAGAGTTAAGAAATCACAAGCTTTAAAACACCCCATTTTCCCATTTTTCAAAACTTTTTCCATTTTTTTTAACTAACTAGAATATTCCGACTTTCGTTATTTCCATAACCGTTAGGGATCATAGAACAAGATGCATTTCGATCTGAGAATGCCCCAAAAAGGATAAATTCATCGTCCCCGACTTTTCATTTGCTCCAAACCAAGCTTAAAACGAAATCACCGTTAAATATCAGTTAAGATGCTAACACTACTCATATTTGTAACTTGTGAACTTTTCACTCCCAATAATTATTATATCTTAGGTGAATGTGCTATTTTGAATTTCAACCATGGATCAACGTTTTGCAAAATTCTATGTTTCACGTTCACCCAAGAATAAAAATTTTAAAGCGAGAATCATCCCATTAGCGACATCACGTCTCGGCACGATTCCCAACCATATGCGCTAGTGACCCAGGCTTTTGACACCCCACAGAGACTAGTATCGTGACTCAATGGACCTTAGGTTTCAAAAACTCCCAGGTTTCCCGTAATAAACATACTTATAAAAACTTAAAATAAAATAGTCAAAGTTCAAAAGCATATTTAAATTTAACAAAAAGAGATCTATTTATTAATTCATACTTAATATTAACATAACCTTAATTCAATTTTAACCCTCGATCTTTAGAAGGATGCAACATTCGGTTGTGAGCCGGCAAAAAGCAACAAACCTATTATCATTCCTCAGGATTAATCATTAATATGGGCTTTCTTTAGAAGACTACCACATCGGTTGTGAGCCGGCAAGAGGTAGTAAACTTTTATCAGCCCACAGTTTTTATTATTATTATTATATTTTTTTTCATTTTTCATCATTTTATTTTTTTTACTTTATATAAGAAGACTTTATCTTTATTTAAAAAATCAAGATATAAGTTATGAACTAAGACTAAAATTTTTGCTATATACTACATAAAAATTGTTGATTTAAGTTTAATCTCCAAAAACAGCACGTATTATTAATCCCAGGTTAGGATGCTTAATGGTAGAAAAAAAGTCACCAATGTACATACATTGACTCTTAAGATTTCAAAAAATCCATGTATAAGGCATCCCACTCATACTTAACTCTATCTTTTTCGTTCTTTTACCGAATTCCTTCCATCCGCTAACTGCATAGCCCTAAAAGTTTAAGGAACAAGCTAGAGCTTAACACGCTCAAACGGGTACAAAATTTATTTTTATTCACCAGTATAAAGCTCAAAATTGTGACAAAACCACTATTTTATTTTTTGAAAATTTTAAATTTTTTCATTTTTTTTTTAAAATTTGGTGGGAAAACGGGGTACGTGAGAACAATGGCAAAAGTAGGTAATATCATATCGAAGATATACTACCCCATACTAAAATTAAACATTGTCCTCAATGTTTTCCAAGCCGTAGAAGGCTCAAAAAACCCCATACTAGAAATCAAAAAGTCGAATGCATAACCCAAGCATGAAGAAAGTATCACAAAAATCTCAAGCCGTTTATCAAGTATGCTAAAAGATAAATGTCAGTCGATAATAATCTTATGATATCGGATTTCCCCAAACTAATTGCAAGCAAAGGCTAGGAAGCTCGAGTGAACCGGGACAAAATACCAAACACGAGAGTCTTCAGAAAATTTTGGTTCAATCCTACAAAAAATCACAAACACAAACAACAAGAATCAGAAGAGTACAAGCTTCCTCATATCACAATAGAAATAAGAAATAGAAATATTGATAAGCATGGGGTGCCTCCCACGAAGCGCTTTATTTTTGGTAACCGAGTCACATAGCTTGACTCGATCCTCGAATTTATTCATCCTTGGAGAAAGCAAATGGAAGAGAAAATCTCAATCGGGCTTTCATTAATGTTTGGATAAACATTAAAGCACATGAAAGTTCCATCCCGATGAGATGCCACCGGCTCTAAGTGGAGATGTCAGGGTCAAAAATGGTGTCTTCACTCCTGGTGGAGAGAAGTAAAGGAGAATCCTCAGGGTAGGTGAGATACGGGAGAAAAGTCCGAATGACAAATGTGAAGGAATCGTCAACTTCAACATTAATCTCACCTCTCCCTGGGTTCATAAACAATTCGTTTCATTAAGCACGTCAAAATTGTTTATCAACTGGAACACGGGTCAATGTCGAAGGTAAATAAATGCAGCTATATTCGGAATATAAATATCATCAGTTAACAAGTTGTCACGAATAACTCTTCTGAGTCAAAGTCACTTTCATACCCGTGGTATCCGAATCATTCTGGGCCTGGTGAAAAATATCTGAAACTCTTCTATTAGAGTTACTACCTCAAACCGGGGTAGATGTGGGAAGGACTCGATAATCGAATGAAAATTTTCGTGACACGGGAAGATGAATTAACCGCATAGCAACCACATTCGACTAATATAATCTCGTTAGCTGCTCTAACATATCTTGGAGGAATTGTGATAAGTCACCGTACGCACTCATGGTGGAAGAGGATCACTCTAGGGAGAAAAAGTTATCAAATAATCATGGCTATTCATTCTTAATGTATTTGTGATTCATGATCGAAAAAAAACACTTCCGGAGAGAGATTATGGGTGGTAAAACATCACTAAGCAAACACTCAAGATAGATTTACGTCTCCTTCTGATCATATAACCTTCCTCAAATAAAGTAAAACTACGATATCTAGAAATGCATCGATCTCACATTTTCGCCTCCTGGTTCCAAAAAAAGAAACACACATCCATATCGAAAAAAGGGTGTGTTTAAGTAAAACTTGGCTTCATCAAAAATAGAAACATAAGAGACCGTTGCTCTCTACAATCCACTAACCAACTCGTTAAAGAGAAGAGTTAATGTAACTGGAGTTATGAATTGTCATCAATTTCAAAAAGAGGTTTTGATAAACTTGAAAATATTCCTCTTTGAACATCCTCCTTAAGAAAAGATTCAACATCTCTAGAAGTAAAGTTGTCCTTTAAAACTGCCGCCGAAGAGAGAATTCGGGAAAATCATGTTATTATCGTAAAAAGTCAAATCACATCCTTTGTTATTATCAAATGTATCCTCGGATTCTTTTGGGATTGGGATAATTTCCTCAACACGAAAAGTGCTAAGGTGCTCGTCCCCCATTATGAGAGAATCCTTGGGCTCAATAGTCGGTAAGGTGGATGTGATTGCAAAAACCGAAGAAATTTGAGGCGTTTTACTCGAATGAAAAATATTCTCCTTGTGAATAACTTTAAAATTCTTCAAACAAGGTGTAATACGAGTTTGACGTTTAGCTGTCGGCTCTGTGAGATTCTTTACTTCCTGTTTTTTCTTTTCATCGTCGTCATCTTTCGGTGGAGGTAAACAAGCTGGAGCAAGTTTGTCGGTAAACTTCTCGGGATTAAGATCAATCGTAATCGTAGGTAAAATATTTGTTGACGGATCATGGTTAAGCAACAATTCAATTTCTCTAAGATCGACTTCAACATCAACATCCTCATTTCTCGATGGAAATGGGTCAAGAAGAGCGAGTTTATCGGCGAACTCCTCAAGAAAAGAATCACTAGTCTCAAAAGATGTAAAACTAGGACTAGAATCAGAAAGTGAAGTGGTACTGCCACTCAAGAAATGATTTGATTTTTTCAATCTTAAAACTTCTCCAATACTATCCTCGCATGAAACATCAATGAAATTAGTCATTTTAATTGACTCGTTTGCATGCTTTTGAGGATGCTCATTGACATGAAAAATTAATCGTTCATCCCCGTCCCTTAAAATAAGCTCTCCTTTGTACACATCAATTAAGGCACATCTGGTCCTCAAAAAGGATCTTCCTAAAATGAGAGGAACTCGAGGATTGGCTTCAAAATCAACAACAACAAAATCAGTAGGAAAGTGAAAACTCCCAACTTTGACAAATACGTCTTCAACGACTCCTTTAGGATGAGTAATGGATCTATCCGCTAATTCTAAAGTCATCCGTGTTGGTGTAAGTTCAGGTAAAGAAAGCATTTTGGGGCAAATGGAAAAGAGGTAAAGAATTATGCTCCGCGCCAAGAACGGCCAGCGTGACATATATCCATCTCTCCGGGAAATTGCATGGAATAATAAATTTTTCGGAATCTCCAAGCTTTTCGGGAAGCTTTTTGAGGAGCATCGCCGAGCAATTCTCTTTCAACGGTATCTTAGCTAATTCAAGCAACTTTTCCTTATTCATGAGCAAATTGCTAATCGTAGGAGCAAATCTTGGCATCAAACGTAAAGCATACCGCGCAACAAATGTCTAAGAGCGCAAATACTTGAAAGATTTGGAAGATCTCTTCATTTGATTGAACTTTTGTCATGTATTTTTGATCATTACGTCGCTAAGGAATGGAATTATTTCGGCTTAGGTAAAGTTTTCGGAACATCGGGTTCCGGAAATCGGATATGGGGTTATCCAGAGTGGGATGTGAGCGGACATTCTTGGTATTTGATTGCTCTTTATTCCGTTGTCTTCCTCGGGTTTTCTTGTACCACTACTTTTTAGGAAAGGCTAGTAGGAACCGATGTTCCCTCGTACAGCAACACCACTTCGAGTAGTGATCGCTTTCATCTCAGCCCTTCGGGTAATTGAATGGTATTACTTCTGAAGAGTACCCCAATTGAGGCTTGGTTTTGAAAGATCCACTTAACAAATTTGCAAGTTAGTTTGAAAAACAATTTGTTTGATTCCATACAAGACGGCTTGTTGAGTCTTCAATCGCGTTTTGAATTTCATTTCTTAACTTCTCCTTTCACGAGTTGATTTGATTTTGCAAGTTTCTCAATCATTGATCTTATTTCTCCTTGTAACTTGAACTCATTTGAAAACTCTGTTAACTTGATTATTAGGACTTGAAAAGGTTTGGTTTGAAATCCTTGATTTGAAATTTGGAGCATGATTGTTTTGAGCTTGAAAACCTTGATTTCCATGAAAATTATTTCCCCGATTAAAATTATTCCTTGACTGGAATTTTGATTAAACCTATTTTACACCATTGTTTTGCACTATATTAGATCCGGAGCAAAACCTGGTGGTGCCCTTTGGTTTACTAACAACGGTTTGAGGTTAACTTGATTGTAAGAACCCGTTGCCGCACAAACACTAGATTGATTATTATCGGTATTAGGACAATTATACCAAGCATGAGGCCCACTACAAGTAACACAAATTTCCTCAACCGCTTTAACCGGAGCGGGAGTAACAACTTTTTTAGAAACAATTTCAACTAAAGTTGAAAGTTGATCCGCAAGCTTATCAATTCTTTCATCCGTTTTACTTTCCCTAGAAGTCGTATTCATCCTAGAAACATTCGATTTGTTACGTGAATAACGAACTTTTGATTTATTCTCAATTATGTTCAAAGCCTCTCTAGTCCGTCTTAACTCAAAAAGAATTTCCACCCGCCGCAGCATTTAAGGAGTCTTGGTCATTCCGTTTAATACCGTTTAATAGAATATATCAACTTGAGTAACTCCGAAAATCCGAGTTGGGGGACAAGTTTCTAAGCATTACCTTAAATCGTTCCATGCTTCCCTAAAAGTTTTCCTCAATTTTTCTGTAAAAACGAGAAAGTTTCATTCTTTAAGTGAGTGGATTTTCGAAGGAGGGAAAAATGATTCTCAATTATTACGAGATCCTCCCAAGTCAAGATATAAAAGGTGGTTCTTTCTCGACCACAAACCAATCATGCAGTTCCATCTCGAGCGAATATGGAAACATTCATAACTTTAATAACATCATTTCGGTACCATCACAAATCGTAAAGTCGAGGTAACCTATAAGAAACATTAATATGAGCCTTTTTTTTTAAAAAGCGTGGGGATTTTCCCTCTCATATCCGTGAAACGGGTTAGCTTGGACTAGTTTGTAACAAATCCGTTTTAAAATCTCAAAATGATCGCATAAATTCTGGTTAACGATAGCTACTCCATACCCTTCCGTGGTGCAGCACGGAGTAAGCTCTCTTGGTCATGTACGTCTCCGCAATTGTGCAACTTCAACATAGTACAAGCTTGGGTTTCGACTTACGTTTGGAGCAAATACGACCTCTATAATTCGACTCTCGAATGTGTTACTTTCGAATTATTTTGGAAATGTTTAGAATTTCAGTGCGCATGCACTAAAGGCAAAACAAAAATTATAAAAGAAATGAGAAAAGAAAATATTTTTGTTTACCGAATAATCAACAAACTTATGGTAACTCTCTTAAGTAAAATAAATTTTACAAAAGAGGTGCGCCTTTTTCGTAAGTGACACAAACGGTAAATTTTTTGAATCTTAAGTTCGTGAACTTATTGTGATAATACTCAGTGAAAAGTATATATTTGGTGTTCTTGTTACCAACCTTGGTAAAAAATTTATTTCGTATATTCAACAAATGACAAGAAAAATCAAAAAATTCCGGAATAGTCAAATATTTTTGTATTTTTCTTTTTTATTAATCTTCTACTTATACTAAAAAGAAAAGAAAAATATTTTTACTTTTTATATTTTTATTTTTATTTTTTTGTATTTTTTATTTTTTTTTTCAAAAGCGTAACTTTCGAAGACGAAATGTTCTCCAAATCACGATCGACAAAACTGTCAAACGTAGGAATCTTAAAATCACAAGTCCCCTGTCAACGCGCCAAACTATGATGTAAACCAAAGTGAAATATACTTAATAATATCCAAAGTATAGAAGAATATCCAAAACTACCCTTTAGGACAAAGCTATAGGAAAAATCTTACAAAAATACTAGCACGTTTAAACTGGTAAGTGATTACCTGGTCGTTTTCCCCCAAAGACTTATGAAATTGATAACTCAGTTGTTTATTTGGACAAAGAACTGAATTGGTTCAAAACTTTTTGTGATTATATTTACTAAATCTACAATTAAAAACAATTTAAACAAGCAAAAAAATAACATTAAGCAACAAATAACGATAATTAAAGAAAACGCTATAAATAAGCAAGAATACTAAAATTGATCCCTATAAATTCTATTTTCTAAACTTTTTCTACTCCTAAATGACTATTTAAAAAGAAAAATGCTAAAGAAATTCTAAAACGAGAATGGTTAAGGCTTAAAAATGAAGAAAACAAGAGCAGGGATCTAATCCCGTTCTTTAAAAAGTGAACTTTTAAAATAATAACCATACGGGAGTAAATTTCAACCTAAGCCTAGAATATGATAAAAGAAAATTTTATAAAAAAGAAAATTATTTTTTTGATTATTTTTCTATTTTTTATGATTTTTTAAAGTTTTTAACTAAATTAATTCACGAAAAATATAAAACTTTAAGCTAAAAATACTAAAAAATTTCTCAAAATAGCTTATGGTAAGCAGGATGCAGGAAAAATAAGAAAACCTAAATAGCTAAACTAAATAAGCTGGAAAAATTCAAATAAGCAATCGAATTGTTTATTATACAAAAAACTCAAAAAAGGGTTAAAATGTTTGATTGTGTAAACATGGACGTAAAAGTCCCAAGGGCACGTTGGTGAGGGGAGTGTGTGTTAAGGCTTATAAAAGGGTTGAGGCTAAGTTGAGGTCGGGGGTTCGAGTCTTGCTCACCCCCGACTTTCTTGGTTTCCCCTTTTTTATTTTTGCAAAATCCTAAAAAGCAAAGTTGTAAAACAGCCTATAATAAACTATTTTTGTGAAAACAACTTTTTTAAAAGTCACTAATAAGCTAGAAACAGCTTAAAAATCAGACAAACTACACTTAGCCATTTTTTTACTTTTAAACAAAACTAAATAGGCTAGAAACTAAGATAAGCTAAAAATAAGCTACTACTAACTTAAAACTAACCTTCTAAGCTACTTTAATCTAGAAATAAGCAAATTGGATAAGCCATAAGCTGAAAAATCAAATAAGCACTTATACTAAACTGCATACTAAACAGCCTCAAAGGGCATCTTTGAGCATAATTTTTTATAAGCTAAAGGAACCTTATGGTTTTCTAGCTTATACCAGCTTAAAGACTGGCCAAAAAGCTACTAAAAACTACAAACAAAATGTATTTTGAAAATCAAATAAGCACTGAAAAAGCTATATGAAAAGACTACTTGAGCTACTTACTATTTTTTTTCATTTTTAAGCTAAGTTACAAATTAAGCTAGATATTGACCCTAATAAGCTATAAACTACTTAATACTAACCTAATAAGCTAGTTTAAACAGCAACTAAACTAAAACTTAAACTATAAGCTAAAAATCACAAATAAGCTCTTTGGTATAAACTGCTAACCAAACAGGCCTTAAGGGCATCTTTAAACTTATTTTAAGATAAGCTAATGGATCCTTATGGCTATAAGCCCTACACCTACTTAAACAATGGCCAAAAAGCTACTAGAAACAAGAAACAAAAGACATTTTGAAAAACAAATGGTCAAAGAAAAAGCTAGTTAAAAAAATTGAATAATGAAATTCTAATGAAATTTTACTTTTATTAACTCAGTAGTACTGAGTTGTACTTAGGTTTTGATAAAGACTAATTGCATTAGTTGCAGCCTTAAAAAAAGATAGTCAAACTACCTAGTTAAGTAAAATAACTCAAACATTTCAAACTCTACTATAAAACTTTTCTTTAACTAATTAAATCCTAAAAACTAAATTCAACCTTTGATAATTAAGCATGAAAAAGGCCATATGTTATTCTAAGCTACTGATGCAATTGACACAAATTTAGCCAAAAGCTCAAGTCCAACTAGTGCAGGCTTAAGAACTTGTTAATTTTATACTATGATAACACTGCAAAAAGTATATAATGAAGACAACACAACTTGGAAATATTTGTATCTAACAATGCTTAAGTTCTTGTTCTTATGTTTCACAGATTCAAATTAAATCCATTACAATCCTATGTAAACTTGATTAAACCAATCTAATTACAAATTCTAAACTTATAAACTATAAATTAGATTTAAAACAATTTAAAGGAAAACAAAAGGCCTATAGCAGTACCTAACTCTCAATTTGTTAGTTCATGCCATAAACACACCTTTAAATGTTAAAATCCTAATTAAGCTTATAAATTGAAATTTAAAGAACAAAGTTCAATTCCTGATAATCATTAAGCATAATATTAAGACACTAATAAGCACTTTTTTAACAGACTAATACGCTTGAACCAATAAGTATTCATATTCTAATTATTTGTTAGTTTTTTTCACTGTTTTATAGAAAAATAAGAGTTAACTAGATTCTAAATTAATAAGCATAACAAAATTAAGATTCTAACAACTCTATTAAGCATTAATAAGCTATATTTAAACGGCAATAGCAAAACAATAAGCCTATGATAAAAACTAAAATTTAAAGCTAAGCTGTAAAAGAAATGAGAACTTACCAATTGCTATGCTCTATAATACAAGGGACTTTTCAAATGGCTCTTTTGAGATATCAACTAGCTACAGCTTATCCTAGGATTAGCTGGTGAGGTCCTGTAAGCCCATCACCTTATGTGCTTTCCCCTTCTCCATAAAAAGCTGAGGTAAATTTGATGTGAAACGTGAGTCATTTAATAAGCATTAGTTAAGCTTTTGAAAGCTTAACTAACATGAAAATACTAGCTGTTAGTTAAATATAACAGCTTATTGCGATTTAACAAATCATTAAGAGCTTATTTATTTCATAATTCTATTAAATGAAAACACACTTTGATAATTGAACATTAAGAAAACACACTTTTATTAATATTGAAAGACTGATTACAAGCTTAAATGAAAAGAAAAGTACATTTATCTAAAAGCAATAAGCTGAAATTACATTAAATTAAGCTAAAATAAACTATAAGCTACACTAAGAAAACTACTCCTAGATACTAGATGCCTCCTGTGAGTGAGTGAGGAGCTCTTTATATAGGCTGAGAGAGAAGCTTTTATGTCTCATATGCTCCTCTTAATCCAAACCCTTCATTCCTTGCAATCATTAGATCTTCAGTCTTCACCGTTGGATCAATATGTGATCACACGGATTGCCAGCGTGGCATTCCATGTGTCAGAGGCCTTGTGCTTCTTTTTCATTGATTTTAGTGCAAAATTCTCATTTGGAGTGTGTTTCCTTGAGCCCGCGTGTCATCCTCTTGAGTCATCTTGACCAATCAAAGCCCTTTGGTGACGTTTCGCTTGCCAGCGTGTAGCATAGTACTCGAATCTTTGTTCCACGCTCTTAATTGAATTTTACCCTTTGTTTTTTATGCAGGGTAATTACTTGGGACGACGATGAACAGTAACAACAACTTTTCCCGCTTATTTTTTTTACTTTTATACGTTATTGTTTGACCCGGGGGTAAAGGTTGTTTGACTTGGGCTCGGGTACAAAAAAGGAATGGGCCACAGGTTATGATTGGGCTCGGGCTTGTGATTTAAGGGATTTTGTTATAGAGGGTTAACGACCGTTAGTCCCTTAATGGTTAAGGACTAACGGTGCTAGGGTTTTAAGGACTTATTGTGAATTTGGTTTAACATTAAGGCTTATTTGGGTATTTTGAAGGTTTTGTCTTTTTGTGAGTTGACCATTGTTGACCAAGGTTGACTTTGTTGACCTTTTGCTAGAAACTTTCGGCTCTTCTGCACTCTATCCGTTCTCGTGTTCGTGTTTTTCCGGTTTTGACCGTTTTCTTGTGATTTTTGCAATATCCGTACCTACACATCTCAATGACAAAACAAGCAATATACAAGCATAATTTGTACAATTTGATCATTTAAGGGTCATTTTTGACATACAAAAGATATGTGATTTCTCACATATCAAAATTCCCCAAACTAAGTGATTACCGTGTTCTCACGCAATATTATATGCTCTAACACCAAATACCTCAAAACTTCCCCAAACTAAATCTTTGAAAAGTAGCAAAGACTTTTGTGGGGAGAGTTTAGAAATCACAAATTTTAAAACACCCCATTTTCCTATTTTTCAAAACTTTTTCCATATTTTTTTTAGCAACTAACTAGAATATTCTGACTTTCGTTATTTCCATAACCGTTAGGGATCATAGAACAAGTTGCATTTCGATCCGAGAATTCCCCAAAAATGATAAATTCCTCGTCCTCGACTTTTCACTTGCTCCAAACCAAGCATAAAACGAAATCAATGCTAAATATCAGTTAAGATGCTAACACTACTCATATTTGCAACTTGTGAACTTTTTACTCCCGACAATTATTATATCTTAGGTGAATGTGCTATTTTGAATTTCAACCATGGATCAACATTTTGCAAAATTCTATGTTTCACGTTCCACCCGAGAATAATGAGTTTGAAGGCGAGATCATCCCATGTAGCGACTTTCGTCTCGGCACATCCCAACCTTGCGGCTAAGTGACCAGGCTTTTGACACCCCACAGAGACTAGTATCGGGACTCACGGACCTTAAGTTTCAAAAACTCTCAGGTTTCCCGTATATACATAGCTTATTTAAAAACTTAAAATGAAATAGTCAAAGTTCAAAAGCATATTTAAATTTAACAAAAAGAGATCTATTTATTAATTCAAACTTAATATTAAACATAACATTTATGCAATTGTAACCCTTGACCTTTTAGAAGGCTGCAACATCGGTTGTGAGCCGGCAAGATGCAGCAAACTTTTATCAGTCTCGGATTTTTATTCTTACTATGGGCTTTCTTTAGAAGACAACCACATCAGTTGTGAGCCGGCAAGAGGTAGTAAACTTTTATCAGCCCACACTTTATATTTATTATTATATTATTTTTTTATCATTTTATCATCATTTTTCATTTTATTTTCATTTTTTTAATAATTACCTTATATAGAGGACTTCTTTTTGAAAAATTCAAGTATAAGTTTGAACTAAGACTAGAATTTTTGCTATATACTACATAAAAATTGTTGATTTAAGTTTAATCTCCAAAAATAGCACGTATTATTAATTCGGTTAAGAGCTTATGGGAGAAAAAGTAACAAATTACATACATGAGCTCTTAAGATTTCTAAATAATCCTCGTTTAGCATCCCACTCATACTTAACTCTATCATTTTTCATTCTTCGCGAATTTCCGCGAACGCTTAGCCTAAAAGTTAAGGAACAAGCTAGAGCTCAACACGCTCGATCGAGTCAAAATTAAATTCTTATTCTACCTAGCAGGAAAGTCAAAATTGTGACAAAAAACCTTATTTTATTTTTGAATTTTTTTTTATATTTTTGAAATTTTGGTGGAAAAACAGGGTACGTGAGAACAACGGCTGCAGGCATAATCAAATCGATAGACCCCCCCATACTAGAATTAAACATTGTCCTCAATGTTTTAAGAAGGGTCTCTACGTAAATCCTAAGCCGTTTATTAAGTATGCTTAAAGATAAACGTTAGTCGATAAGATTAGGATATTGGATTTCCCCAAACTAATTGCAAGCAAAGGCTAGGAAGCTCGAGTGGACCGGGACAAAACACCGAACATGAGAGTCTTCAGAAAATTTTGGTTCAATCCTACAAAAAATCACAAGCACAAACAACAAGAATTGGAAGAGTACAAGCCTCCTCACATCACAATAGAAATAAGAAAGAAAATAGAAGGATAAGCATGGGGTGCCTCCCACGAAGCGCTTGTTTAGGGTCACTAAGCTTGACCCAATCCCCGAATTCATTTGTCCTTGGGGAAGGTTTGGAGATCCGGGACAACCAATTTTGGTACGTCCCCTCCAAAGTAGTGCTTAATTCGATGACCGTTCACCTTGAAATTTGGCCCGGAGTTTTGAGATAACTCAACGGTGCCATATGGAAAGACTTGGGTAATGGTGAACGGTCCGGACCAACGGGATTTTAATTTGCCTGAGAACATCTTCAATCGAGAGTTAAAGAGGAGGACTTGATCACCGACGTTGAAAACGCGGTTTTTGATCTTTGAGTCATGGATCCTCTTTGTTTTCTCTTTATAGATCAAAGAGTTCTCATAGGCATGATCACGAAGTTCATTTACGAACGATAGGATCGAACTAACGGATCGAACTAGCGGATCGAACTAGCGGATCGAACTAGCGGACCGAACGAGAGGACCGAACCAGTGAAAAATAAATTCAGTTTAAACTTAACAAACTCAATTTTAAATTATACGGTTATTTCTTTGACTTGTAAAATCCCGTGAAACAACACTTGTTTTCTCGGTTTTGTTCAAGTATATGTAAAATCCGTGTAGTTTTAATCAAGACTCATCAATCACGTATCAACACAATTTCTTTTACCACGATCGATCCAATTTGTAATCTTTTTGATATCACAATGACGTCTCTTGCTGATAAATCACTTCTCTTGGAGGAGACAACCAAACCACCGATGCTTGAAAAAACACTTGTATGATTATGGAAGGCAGAATGGAAACTTTATATGATGAAAAGACCAAAATGGAGAATGATACTTGCATCTGTTGAAAATAAGACCACTTGTTTGGCCTTCAATCAATGAGGATGGAGTAACAAGGCTAAAGGAATATGTTGAACTAACTCCAGCTGAAGCCATTCAAGCAGATTGCGACATCAAGCTATAAACATCATTCTCCAAGGCCTACCAACTGAAATCTATTGCTATTGTGTGGGGGGTGAGTCAAACATCGTGTGGCAAAGGATCTTGGGAGAAGATTAAACTACTGATGCAAGGAACATCTTTACCAAAAACAAGAACGTGAGTGCAAGCTGTATGATGAATTTGATAAGTTCACTTACAAGAAAGGAGAGACGTTACATGAGTACTACTTGAGGTTCACTCTGTTACTCAATGATATGAACATTTACAAGATGCCGTTGGAGCAGTTTCAAGTGAACACCAAGTTCTTAAACACTCTTCCTGATGAATGGAGTAAATTTGTTACTGACGTTAAACTGGTCAAAGACTTGCACACTACCAATGTTGATCAACTTCATGCTCATCTGCAACAACATGAACGACATGCAATTGAAGTTCGCTTGATGCATGAACGCAACCCTGATCCTCTTGCTTTAGTTGCATCTCACCAATTAACTCAGCCAGCTTATCAATCTCATCTACACCCTCACCAACAGTCTCTATCTCAACATCACGTTTCACCATATCAGTCTTCACAGTTTGTTACACCTTATCAACATCAACAATTCTCAACCAATCAATCAAAACCTCTTTCAATTACTTATCCAACAAATGAGTATCAATCCACCGTTCACCACAACGTTTATTCTCAACAACCATCAATCCCACAATTGGAATATGCTCCCACAACCTATCAACAGCAACAACCTGAATTTTCCCAACCAGACTCCAGTCTAGTTGTTCCAGTGTTCCAGAAGGGGGATGATCCAATTGACGCAATTAATCACATGATGTCATTCTTAACTGCTGTTGTCACATCCCGGTATCCTACTACGAACAATCAGCTAAGGACTTCGTCAAACCCTCGTCAACAAGCTACCATCTATGATGGAAAAGTGACTGTGCAACCGGTTCAGGGGAGACAAACTACTTATGCTGCTGGAACAACAAGAAAATACACACCTGGTGCAAGTGGTAGCAACACGGGAAAACAACGGACTGTTATTTGTTACAATTAGCCAAAGGGGCGGGTCATATTGCCAAGCATGCACTAAGCCCAGAGTAAAAGGGATGACACATGTTCAACGATAAAGTGTTGTTGTTCAAGCACAAGCAGGGACAAGCTTTAACAAGAAGAAATAGCATTTTTGGCAGATCCAGGACTTCCTGATATCAAACCTTCTCTAGACACATTACCCACAATGCCTGCTTATCAAGCCGATGATCTGGAGCCTATACTCGATTGTGATGACCTCAATTCAGCCAGACTCGCTCTCTTGGCCTATCTCTCAGGAATGACCTCAAATGCACTCACTGCGCAAATCAAGATAATCTGAACAATGAACTTATTCAATCAAAGTGAGCAATCATGACGTCCTTCTGAACAGTCAAATGATGTGAGTCAGTCAGAAACTGATATAACCAGTGAAGCAATATCTTTCCTTTATCTCAGTATTCTGATTGAAACACAATAAGGAAACTGTCCAAAATGCTAACTCTTCTGCTCACCCAAATGTCTGATATTGGCCTATGTTTGAACAAATAACTACCAAGTGAACGTATTGCATCACTGTTAATAATAGTTTTGATCACCGAGCTTGACAGATACAAGAAGAGTTAAAGATTTGAAAGAAAAACAAAATGTTGAAAACAGTTTTTCAGGATCAAATGAACAGTTTGACGAGATTGCACGTCTTAAGCAAAATCTTTTCGAACAAGTGCAAGAAAAGGATTGTTTAATGAAAACAGTTTCTGAACTCAAAATGACATTGAAATTGGAAAAAAACAAGAAATATTGATAGAGAAATTGCTTAGAAAAGAAAATTAAGCAACTTCACAACATCATTTTCAAAAAGGTCAATCTGCACAAACCCTCTCAAAAAAAAAAAAAAAAAAAATTCCCCCCAAAGGATGACTAAATCCAAAATTTGTTATGAACATTCCTCGAAACAAGCTATCGGTTTTGAAAAACCTTTCTGTCTAAGAAAGCTCGGGAGTCAATGCCAAAGCTTATGACGGTAATACCATTCTTAAAAATGATACTATGTGGGTGTCTGATTCTGATGAAACATTAGAGCTAAGTGAAAAGAGTCATTCAAAAATGCTTTTGAAAGAACAAGATCCATTGTTTGTGAAAAATAAAGTGAACACGAAACCCATTAACTATGATATTCTTCATAACGATTACTATAAACGATTTGTTCGACAACTGATTATATGTGAACATGCTATGGAAACGACTCGTCCCAGCTTTAGACCCATCCATTCTCCACAACGTCAAAGTAAAGGTTCCAAAAGAGACTTCCTACAGTAAGTATGTGAATACTACTGAAAAAAGCTTAAATGACATCTTACTGGCTTTGATCAGGTTGTCAAAGAAAGAACCACTGCCACCAGCTATCACTGATGACGTGGGGTTTGAACATACATAAGCTTGTTTCGAGATGAAATCATTCCGTTTATAAAGGGAGAAAATTGACAGATATCTCAATAACTTCAACCAATACTTGTGAAGAACTTCTGATGTCCAAAAAGTCTTTTATCAAATGAACAGCGTGGAAAAACAGACATCGCTTGGAGTCCAGAACATTCCGAAGTTAAAATGAATCACATTTTGAGTGAAAATGAACGACTCTTGCACAAGCCATTGATAAGGATATTGTAAAGACTGTTGTGAATATGTCTGTGAATGCAAAGGTGAAACTGTGACTGACAGGTCAAAGTGTCCTTGAACTCGAGACTGAGCTTGTCAAAAAAAGGATTTTGTTGACAAGAAACTTACGATAAACGTTCAAGTTTTTACAACTCTTAAAAACATTGCATCACTTGGAAGCTGATTCTCAACTTAATCAAATTTTTCAACAAGAAAACAGTGTTTAAATCAAAATGCTCCGTTTTACTCATTGTTCGAATTAAGTGAATTGAAAGCTTAGTCTCAAGCAAAAGACACAGTCATTGTCAAGTTAAAAGAGAAAATTAAGTCCTTAAATGGAAACGTGGATGAGAATACAGTCAAAATGGACAAGGATGAAATTGAGACTCTTAACTTTGAATTGGAACATAGAGTGACAAAACTTGTTGCTGAGAATGAGCATTGAAACAACTTAATAGCAACTTTATACTCGATAAACCAAAACGTGTTTCAATCAAAAGAACAATGTGATGCTTAATCAAGCATGTCAATATAAAGTCTGGGGAGATTTTCGATTTAAATGCAAAAACTTCAGGAACAAGGTTTGGGTCATAGCAGCCCTAGAGAAAAATTGAGTTTAAGGAAACTTAAAGGAAAAGCGTTAGATAACGAGGATACTGTGACCCACTCTGTTGTCCCAAAAGTGTCTAAGGATGATATGGAACCAATCACACCCAAATTGTTGAATAAAAAGACTGCTCACTCCTCGTATATTAAGCATACCTAGGAAGAAGCTTTGGTCCTTAGGGATATAGTCGAACAGTAAAAGCAAATTATCCACAAGATCCCTCTTTTTAGAGTCTCCTTTAGGTAGACCAAAGTCATTCAAGATTTGCTTTTCACACATAAGTAGATCATGCCCTAGCATCAACAATTGTAGTCCTCAATTAATTGAGGTCATACCAAGGAAAAAGGACAAAAAAGTTAGGTTTGCCGAATCACATCACAGCCTCCACAGAAAACACAAACCAGACTCGACTTCAAAACATAGTTTCTACAAGCGAGTGATGCATTCTACATGAGTAAGACTTTCTACTAGTGCTAGCGAATCACAACCTACAGGCAATACCAAGACTGATAATTCTGCATACACCAAGTAGTAATCCGAAGAATAAAGTAGAAGCTCACCCTAGGAACGTTAAATCTAGTTTGAATAAAAGAAATGGTACTGTTAATGTTAATGGATCTGCGGTTGTGCAGAATCTCAAGAAACAAGATAATTCTGATTGTGTCGGTATTCACCATGATGATTGCATGTCTTCTGATAATTTGTGTGTTTCTAATTCTTGAATGTTGTGAATTCATGCTAAAACCTAAAAAGAATAAAGTCCTAAGAAAGATATTTGGAAAACCAACAGGAAGAGGTTGTTCACTCAGATAGGATATATTTGGAGACGTACTGGTCACCTTCACTAATGAGGAAATGCGTGCCCTTTAACTGATTACCACTACTAATGAAAGTGCCTTCTAGGAAACCAATAGTTCGAGACACTGAATCACCCAACCTGTGGTATAAATTGGTATACTCCCAAGGAAACCTAGTAAGAATTCAAATACTGAGTCCCGTTAGCAAAACAAGGGTTGTAAAACCAATGTCAGCTAACACATAAGGAACCCAGTAAAATCCTCGGGAATTCACAAAAACCAATATTCCGATCTACTTCCTTGAATAATGCAGGTTGTCCAAATCGTCCTCTGTATTTGGATTTCGTTGCTCAGTAGCACAGGACCAGAGATCGCGCTCAGCTCACAATTTCATCAGTAAATTCTTGGGGTACAGTTAAATTCTGAAACACTCAAGTTGCAAAGATAATGGTTTTGGAGACTAACAGATGGAATGTTTACAATTTCAAAGGGTTTATTACGTTGAAGGACTTGGGCATAATCTTTGTTCAGTGGGACAATTCTGTGATTCCAATCTTGAAGTGGCTTTTCGTCAACACACATGCTTCATTCGGAATTTAGAAGGTGTTAATTTACTGATGGGATCTCGAGGGGATAACCTTTATACTCTCTCTCTAGGGAATATGATGGCATCCTCTCCTATTTGTCTATTGTCAAAGGCGTCTAAAACCAAGTCTTGGTTATGGCATCAGTCCGTCTACTCACTGAACTTGGTTCCTTAATCAATCATCTTCACGACATGGACTTGGGTCTCCCTAAGCTCAAGTTTGAAAAGGATCATTTATGTTCCGCATGTGCATTAGGCAAAAGTTCTAAGAAACCCCACAAACCCAAATCTGAAGACACCAATCAAGAAAAACTCTACCTATTGCATATGGATCTATGTGGGCCAATGCGTGTCGCGAGTGTCAGTGGAAAGAAGTACATCCTCGTTATTGTTGATGACTACTCTCGATTTACTTGGGTAAAATGCTTGCGATCAAAAGATGAAGCTCCAGCTTTTATTATCAACTTTTTGAAGATGATCCAAGTACGACTTAAGGAAACCGTCCGACGCATCAGAACAGATAATGGAACTGAGTTTGTTAATCAGACATTGCGTGAATATTATGAGAAGGTTGGCATCTCTCATGAAACATCAGTTGCACGCTCTCCACAGCAAAACGGTGTTGTTGAAAGACGAAATCGCACGCTAATTGAAGCAGCACGCACTATGTTAATTTATGCAAAAGCTCCTTTATTTCTATGGGCCGAAGCGGTTGCCACAGCCTGTTATACCCAAAATCGTTCCATGATACGTCGTCGTCACGGTAAAACACCATATGAGCTTTTACACAACAAACCTCCCGATCTATCGTATCTACATGTGTTTGGTGCACTTTGCTACCCAACGAATGATAGTGAGAATTTGGGCAAGTTACAACCAAAGGCTGATATTGGTATTTTCATTGGATATGCACCCACAAAGAAAGCTTTCCGGATTTACAACAGACGTACCAGACGAATAATTGAAACCATTCACGTTGATTTTGATGAGCTGACCGCGATGGCTTCTGAACACAGCAGTTCAGGACCCGCTCTTCATGAAATGACTCCTGTATCAATCAGTTCAGGACTCGTGCCAAACCCTCCTTCTTCAACACCATTTGTACCACCTTCGAGATCTGACTGGGATTTGTTGTTTCAACCAATGTTTGATGAGTCACTTAATCCCCCGACTAATGTTGATTTACAAGCACCAGAAGTCATTGCTCCTATTCCTGAAGCAGTTGCACCTGAACATGCTGTATCAACTGGTTCACCTTCCTCAACTACAGTTGATCAAGATGCACCATCTCTAAGTAACTCTCATACAACACAAGAAACTCAAACACCTATTATTTCTCATGATGTTGAAGAAGATAATCATGATATTGAAGTTGCACATATGGGTAATGATCCGTACTTCGGTATTCCAATTCCAGAAGTTACTTCTGATCAATCTTCATCATCAGATGTTATTCATACAATTGTGCCTCCCGATCACCAAGTTTCTGAACACAATAGCAAATGGACTAAGGATCACCCACTTGAGAATATAATCGGTGCTCTCGACAGACCAGTTTCCACACGACTACAACTCCATGAACAAGCCTTATTCTGCTACTATGATGCCTTTCTAACATCAGTCGAACCCAAGAACTACAAAGAAGCATTAACTCAAGCATGTTGGATTGAAGCTATGCAAGAGGAACTTCATGAATTTGAACGTCTAGAGGTTTGGGAACTTGTTCCTCCTCCTGACAAAGCATTTGTCATCTCTCTTAAGTGGATCTATAAGGTTAAGCTTGATGAGTTAGGAGGTATTCTGAAAAATAAGGCTCGGTTGGTCGCTCGTGGTTATCGCCAAGAGGAGGGTATCGATTTCGAAGAGTCATTCGCTCCGTTGTGTTTAGAGGCTTTACGATTTTTTCTTGAGTTGCTGGCTCACATGTACATGGTAATCTTCAATTGGATGTGAAGTGCGTTTCTGAATGGTTAATCTGCGAGGAAGATGTTTATGTTTAGACAACGAACGGATTTGTGATCCAGACAACCTAACTACGTATACAGCTTAAGAAAGCTCTTTATGGTTGAAAAAGCTTCCCATGTGCGGTATGATTATGTTGTCTTCATTTCCTGAGATCCACATGACTTCTCCAAGGCTCAGTGGATCCTACTCTGTTCTGCATAGAGAAGGCAAAGAACTTCTAATGGTACTAATCTCTATGTACGATGATATTATCTTTGCTGCCTCTACTCCTGAATGTGTGATCTATTCGCTAAATTAATGTGTTCAAAATTCAAGATGTCGATGCATGGGAATAATCTCATTGTTTAATTGGACTAAGATTTCTCAAGTTCCTAGAGGCTATCTTCATAAACCAATCTGAATTATGCTCTGGAATCACTAAAAGAACTATGGCTATAAATCTTGTGACCTAATGGCTACTCCATGATTGGAGAAGTCCAATGGATGAGGATAAAGAAGGGTAAAGCTGTAGATCCATCACACTATAGTGGTATGATTGGGCACCTTCCTTTATCTTAAAGCGTAGACCTGACCTACAATTTGCTAATTGCATGTGTGCCCGGTATAGGCTCGGGCCTACGAAAAGCCCTAAATGCAGTTAAATGTCTTTCGTATCTAAGAGGAAACCGTACATCGGGGTCTTGGTAATCCGAAGGATTCTTCCTTTGCAAACTAAACGATTTGCAGATGCGGATCACTGTGGTTGTCAGGATACACGCCGTAGCTACATTGGCAGTAATACAACTTTTGGGTGATAGACTTGTAAGCTGGTTCGTATAAAAGGCTGGAAAGCGTTTGCGATATCCAGTTGGAAGCTGTATATATATTGCTTTTGTAGGTTGTTGTGCTCAAGTCCTTTGTAATGAGGTCACAATTACCGGATATGCTTTGGATTCAATAAAATTCCAATGTACTGTGATAACAAAAGCGCTATTGCCTTATGCTGCAACAACGTTCAACATTCCAGATCCAAGCATATAGACATCAGGTTTCACTTCATCAAGGAGCATGTTGAGAATGGTGTGATCGAACTTTACTTTGTCAATACGGAGTATCAATTGGCGGACATCTTCACTAAAGCTCTTGGCCGAGAAAGAATTGAATTTCTTATCAACAAGCTGGGAATGCGGAGTTTTTCGCCGGAGACTCTGAAACAATTGGCAAATGAAGTTGATGAATAGTGGTGGTACCTATTCAAATATCCTGTATAATAAGTAAATACTTAAAATCATAAAAACACAAAAAGATTTCTATTTTCATTTTTACTTTTATAAAATTAGAAAAACCAAAAAGATTTTCTTTTATATAAACTTTTCAAAAACAAAATACAAAATTAAAAAATGAGAAAAATTCAAAAAGAAGTTTTACAATGGCATGTCTTCTGAAATCGATAACATTTACGGTCTTAGAAATGTCATTTAACAATGATACAAGCCTGTAAATGAAGTTCGAGCAGAAGTTTCAAATGTTTTCAAAACATGCCATATGGCTTGCTATTATTTCAGATAGCAACCCGGTCATCATCTTAAAGGCAAGTATTTCAAAAAGAAATCTTGACCTCTCAACGGGAATTTATTCTCGGGCATGGTCTACTTTATGACCATGCAAAGGCTTGTGATTACTTTGCATCACAACCCGTGCTTCCTATATTACCATAAGTGTACGTCTTAGTGCGCTTATGTGTTAAAATAAGAGAAATCTTATTTTTATTGGTAAAAAGTTGTCTTCATAATGAATCAGTGTTTTCAGTAATCACAAAAAGATTTTTAAAAGACAATTCGACCACTCAAACAATGACAACAGCTCTTTAAATAGAAAACGGGTCATTATTTGAGGGGGAGAAATCGTCATCAAACAATCTTGTAAAATGGTCTTTCAAAATAAGTCATGAAATAATGGATAAAGTTTTGGATAATGACGGATAACAATTTCAAGGGGAGTTAATTTATATTAACTTCAAGTGCTTTAGATGTCATTTGTTTAAATCTTTATGGACTTAGAGACTTAGTGAATTCAGGCTTTAAACTACAGACGATCAATATTGCCAACACCTCATAGTTTGTAAAAGACTTAGGAATGCTTGGAAATACTTTCATAGTTTTAAATGCCTTGAAGTTGATTCTCACGGAATAGATTTAAGCTTATTAATTCTTCAAACACGATCTCGAATATGTATGCGTATAAGGTTTTGCTGATTCCGACGTGTCGAAACCAGCAAGGGGGAAGGAGTAGATGTATACTTGATAGTGTCCTTGGCCTTCTTTTGAGGTTAGCTTCTTTTGTCTTTTGAGGTTAGCTTCTTTTGATTTTAGGTTGTGTTGAATCTTTCGGGTACACTATTTCTATCACATGATGGAAGAGACATCTCGTCATTAGCCAGTATGCATTATTTGAGTCCATAGGGGGAAGTGTTAGGAGTATAATTATTTAAAACGTGAGAAGAATTCTTTCTGATTCAATTAGTGTCTTGCCCAACCGGTCAATCACTAAGCTTATTCTTAAAATGAGTAGAAATATTTGATAAAAGAGGTACACATAGGTATGATGATTCCTTTAAATAGTCAGTATCCTGCAGGAAGAAATGTCTACATTTGGGACTTAGTTGACTTAGGTGTTATCATTTCAACTACTTAGAGGGAATACTTGTGACATCCGGGACTTAGTTGACTTTGGTGTTACAATTTATATCATCACTATCATGTAAGGAGAAATACGGACATCCGGGACTTAATTGACTTTGGTGTTGCGGTTTCGAGTTATTTGTGTACTTCAGATATCTGGGCTTTATATAATAAGACTGCTTGATGCGGCTTGCTAGAAAGTTCTGAATCTACTTAAGAAAGGATTGCAAGTTTAGGGGAAGCTAAGACAACTTCAACACCGACATCACCAACCACACAAGCTCAAGTTACATATGTATCTGAATCTGTTTCATACTTGAAGTTTGAAGCAAAGACTTTCGTACCTTGGAAAGAAAGTTGAAGCAACGTTGAAGAGTGATTGGACAGAGAAAGATCAGATTGAAAACCTCTTGAAAGAAAGAAGGTTAATGAGGATCTTGGATAAGTTAGTTGGTGGGAGATTGTACGAAAGAGACCTACGGCGACTACAAAGGACCATATGATTTCATCATATGATGTTCTCATCATTCAGGTCAAATCTTCATATATAATAAACATGTGAATATGTACATAAGTAGTAAAAGACTTAGGCTTATGTAGTGTTTGAGTACGATGATTTTTGAAGAATTTTTCACAAAATTCAAAATCTTTCAAAATTTTGTACTCAACACTATATCATATCCCTCATAATTTGAGGGGGAGCATTAAAATGTTCCTATAAGTTATTCTGTAACATTTTGTCCTCGGACATTTAATCAATTGATATCCAAAATATGAAGGGATTAACATTTTGGATAAGGGGAGAAAAAAATTGATTAAACTGAATCTAACTTGTATCGAAATGTGATCATATAAAATGGACTCAGTACACTCTACACTTAGCATGTACTACAATATCGATGCACATGTTAAGGGGGAGCTTTTAGTGATGATGAAAAACTCTCAAAGTCTAAATCTTTTAATATTTATATCAAACACTTTGATTGAAATTTTCAATGTTTTTGGAAGGATTGTTATGAAATACCCAAAAGACCGACCATGTACTTACATTTATGAAGTTATAAGGCGGTTAGGATTAGGTATTCAAATCCCATGATCCAGCCAGAACCGGAGGGATCTACCCAGGGATATCCACTAGTTAGTGTAGAAGTCCTTAGGTATGATAAAAGGAGAAAAAGTGAGAAAAAGGAATAATGTCGACTGAGATGGAGCTAACACTGGAACAAACCCAACAAGTGTTAGTTATGAAGTCTCGGTAAGCATTGAAGGGGTTGAAGAATAAAAAAGAAATGTAAGGATAAAGGGTGTAAAGAAAGAAGCCCTCCTTATACTTAGGCAGAAATCGGGTCAATACATAA
>BQNB010085088.1:0-28567 GCA_026074375.1 Tanacetum coccineum
CCGGTTACTGATGTTTGAACACATTTTTATTATTCAAATACTTATCTGATGTTTGAACATACTTAAAATACTTATGGTTATGTAATTATTCTTGTTTCATATTTGAATTCTTTTAGTTACTTACATATTTGAATAAATCCTGTATTTGAATCTCATGAGATTCACTCTGAATCTCATGAGATTCACTCTAAATCTCATGAGATTCACTCTGAATCTCATGAGATTCATGTTTGAAGGCAGTCTAAAACAATTACTTAATTATTTGAATATTTGTTTAATTGTATATTTGTTAATAAAACACAACAAAAAAATTAATAAAAACTTGAACCAAAAAAATTAATAAAAATTAATAAAAAATTAACCAATGTATTGTGATTGTGATTTTAGCTGAATCTCTTGTGAGTACAGAAGAATCTCTTGTGATTCTTCATATGATTCTCTATGAATCATATGAGATCTGACAGGATCTCATGAGATTCACACTGAATCTCATGAGATTCAGTGAACCAATTTATTTTTGAAAAGTCTACACAATTACTTAAAAACAAAATAAAATGATAGATTCCAAAAGAAATAGAGTTACTGCAACACAATAATCAGACTACCATAATCAATCATATCAGATTACTCCAAATTGTTCAATCATATAAGACTACAATAACAACATCAACACAATTACCAGTATACAGCACACTCTCCTTAGACACCTTGTCATTAACAACATCAGGCGTAGTCTCAAGTTGTGTCAGTACATTAGTTTTAGTAACTGACAGCACACTCGCCTTGTCTACAAGAGCCTCTTTATCAACACTACTTTTAACGACATCAGCCTTAGCCACCGGAACATTACTTTTACCAAGAGACAGCTTATTCATCACACCGGCCGGCTTTCCCTTCACACTACGACTATACCTTAAAGGATCCTTCACAACAGCCGCCAGCTTTTCGTTCACACTAACCGGATTTTCCTTCACAATATCTGCATCTTCCGTCATAACAGCCAACTTTACATTATCATTCAAAACTTCATTAGTGACCGGATTAAATTGAGTTATCGGCGTTGGGTTGAAAACCCTTTCACTCATCACAACCCGCCCTTTCCTAGGAAAAGATGAACTTTGACGTTTCTTAGGAGAATCACTTTTACCTTTCTTAGGAGAAACAAGACCCCTACGTCCCTTAACACCTAACATTAAACAAAAAAATATAAAAAAACCGTTAGTAAACAAAAAAGAATTACAAACTTCTGCATATTTCGTTAAGAAATCAGTAACAAATTCCCTAATTTAGAACACTCAAAAGCTCAAAACATATTAAACGAGACGAAAACAGAAGCCGAAACAAACAAACATCCATAAGCTTATACGAGACGAAAAGTTTCAAAATAAGCCACAACAAAATACCTTATGGAACATAAGCCGAAAACCACATAAGTCATAAGTATATGAACTAATGAGCTTATAACAATCACATGAGATTCACACACAGAATCTCATGAGATTCACAACAGAATTACCATACCCTTGGTTCAAACTAGTCTCGAAAACCTTTTTCGCCAACTCAATCTTCCCTAACCTTCCTAACACACTAATAACCGAACTCGCTCACTTTTCGCCTTTCGCGACTCACAGCAAATTCAAAACACTGTATTGCCATAGAATACTCATTTCGATTAACTAACTCCCTTAACAAAAAACATAATCATCACAACCACATAATAAGCACTATCATCTATCTAAAACACAATAACCTTAAAAACATAAATAAGCACAAAAAATAAGCAACAAACGAACAAAAAAAACTTACTTTGTTGACCGGAATGAGGCAAACCAGATAATTCCGGCAACTTATTCTCTTTTGATAGTCAGATTTCTTCTCGTATGTCCATTTAAATGCTTATTTTGATCGATGGTGCTGTTGTTTTCACGATGGCGCTGATGTTAGGGTTCCGAGTATGATGATGGTGGTGATGGTGGCGCTGTGTTTCAATGATGGTGGTGATGTGTTTCGATGGTGATGTTTTAGGGTTCCGATGGTGATGGTGGTGATGTGTTAGGGTTCCGATTAGGGAGGGTGGGGGTGTGCGTGTGTTTTAGGTTAGATGAAAATGAGATGAAATAAAAAACATGCGGGATGTATCATTGTTTCAACACCGTTGGATCATTTTGATAATTAAAAAAAATGAATGGTCAGGATGCATCTATATGTTTTTTTTGACCTTGTTCCTTGTGGAACTTTTGTTTAGATACATCTTAAAATACAAAAACGAATACTTATCTTGAAAAAAAATATTAGCGAACTACTCCGTATGTAATATAAACATAAAATTATCTAGCTACTCCTACTTAACAACCAAACTCGGTAATCTAACCTAAATCAAAATCCTTTGTGAAGAAAAAAAAATGTAACTGGGCGTACCTGTGAGGAGGAGCCAGCTCTAATTTATGAAGGTAATCTAAACCACGGGTGTTAACACAAATGGTGGTGTGGCGAAGAGTAGACGAATATGTCATAAACCACATACAAAATTGATTTAATCAAAAACTAATTTATATCTAATGAGTCAAAACACACAGTAAACTCTAGGTTAGTGTGTTTTGGGTACACCCAGATCTTGAATGAGTTGAATTTAGTAGTTGAAAACAAAACACAGGACAGTGTGTTTGTTTTTTGAAAAAAGTCTGACGAAAGCTCTGACTCTTATCAATCAGAGGCGGGCAGATAAAAATGTTGTTTGTTTTTTCATCCTCAAATCAGACGCGGTAAGATGTATATCCTCTGACTCAGTAAGAGGTGAGGAGCAAATCTGACCCGTTTTTAACCCTATTAACCCTTTCAAAAACTCTTCAAATTCACAGTTGCCGCTGGCCACCGTCTTCAGCTGTAAGGATATTTTTGAGAAACAAAAACATAGCTATACTTGAATCAACAAAATCAAAGCATGCCATTTTTTGAAGGTGGGTGAAAGCGGCTGTAAGGATATTGTTGAGAAACAAGAACCCTAGACTTTGACTGACAAAAATGTGAAATGAGCTTTCGGGAGTTTAATCGTTTATATGGTTAGTTAAGGTTAACGTCCCAAGTTAAAAAGGCCCATTATATTTTACAATGGCCAATAGCCCAATACTAAAGGAAATTACAGTTGCAATTGTATGTTAAAAAAAAGGTATAGGGGCGTAAATTGTTAATTTTTTAATTTGTTTTTTTTAATGTTTTTTTTGCAGTGTCTTATAAGGTGAGTAGCAAATTGCGAAAACCGAAAAAACCGCAAGACACTCCTGAAAAGCTATTTGTACGGTTGTACTATCTCTTATGTTTTTTGATTTTTTTTAAAATTTTTATGATTATGTTTATATTATAAAACTATGAAACGGAAAGTGCGGAACAAAAATTATAAAGTTTAACAAGTAAAAAGTTTTAAGGTGACAAAAAATACGAAATAGAAACTTAAAAAAAACTATGTTTCATTGTCAACAGAAGGTCAAAAAAGGTACAAGGTACAAAACAGTACTTTTTGTGGGCGCATGAGGGTCTTTATAGTAACATCCGTTTATTATTGTGTTAAATATATGATAAACATCTTTTGTTTTATGTTTACATAAGATATTTATTCATCGTTATATTATAGTTTAATATATACTCTAAAAAATGCAAAATTAAAACCATTCAGACAATTATGAAAAAACAAACAACACTTTTTCATTCAGATTCAGACATTATAACCGCCTCTTACCAGTAAGATATGATAGTCAGATTCAGACCCAAAACATCTTAATGAAACAAACACCACCTGAGTGTGTTCATTTGTGTGTTTTAGTTTGTGGTGATTTATTAAATGAAGTTAATGTTTTTGGTAGGTGACATTGTGATGTTAGGTTTGTGTGAATTTATGATGTTAGGTGATATAAATATTTCCGGTACTATTTTTTGTAAGGGATAGTTTGGCTATAAATTTTGTAGCCAATTAGCTACAATCCTCCATTCAAAATACACAAGAAATAACTAAAGGATTAGTAAGCAGGATTCAGAGACCCGCAAACAGGATTCAATGACCCACAATTATAGCATAAAATTGTAGCCAATTGGCTACACAAAATTGTAGCTAATATTTTCCCTTATTTGTATCTCTAACTTAATAAAAAGTATGAGATACTCTCATTTGTCTTATTGTTTATATAGTATAACGCAGTTTTTTATCATCTTTATTGTATTTTTGTCAGTTTAATACTTTTTAATTGTTAAACATTACATTATATTTTTTGTTTCGCACTTTCCATTTCTTAATTTTATAACATAAACAAAATTATAAAAATATAAAAATATATAAAAAAACAAAAAACATGAGGTACACATGGCTTTTTAAGGGGAGATGATTTTCACACTTTTTTAATTAATTAGCACACTCAAAAGTATTGTGTGTTGACATTTATAACTCTATATCACCTATACTCTTGTTCACCACTACAAATGTATAAATGTCAATACACAACACTTTTGAGTGTCTCAATCAATTAGGGCATGTTTGGTACAAGGAGTTCAAGATAAAGAAATGGAAATCATTTGATTTCCTTTGTTTGGTTGGCAGAGAAATAAAAATGATGGGGATTTAATTTCTTTGAGGAGTTGAGTCCTTTGTAATTTGTGTGAAAATTATTTCCATCATAATTGATGTGGAAACCATTTCTCACTTGTGAGAATTCATTTGAGCCACAAAACAAAAAAGATTTATTTACGTTTTATTTATTTATTTATTATTTATTATTATTATTTATTGTTATTATAAATATTAAAATAATAATAATAATTTTTTTTATTATTAATTATTATTGTAATTTTTTATTTATTAATTATTATTATTATTATTTTTATTATTACTATTATTATTAATATAATAATATTTTATTATTTGTTAATATTATTATTATTATTTATTATTTTTATTATTTTTATAGTTTATTATTATTATTATTGATTATTTATTATTATTTATTATTTATTTATTTATTTATTATTTATTTATTTATTATTTATTTATATATTATTATTTTTTATAATAATAATCTTTTTTATTATTATTATTTGTTTATTTATTTATTTTTCTATTTAAATCTTTTTTAAAAGTAAAAAAAATTGCGTGATTATTTTTTTTTTTCAATTCTCTGACGCTACCAAACGGTGGAATTCAATAAACTATCTCTCTGGATTTCATTTCTAAGAAAAATCCAATTCTTTGCTTCATTTTTAATTTTTGAAATTCTCTGTACCAAACGTGCTCTAAAGAAGATAAGTCTCTTCGATATCAGAGATGAAATAAGTTAAAACTTTGTATAAGTTGATGTATATCTACCAGTGCACTTTGTTTTTTCTTTAAACAATACCAACCGAACTCGTATAAAACATGTACACAAATGTATGTAACTAAGTATAATTAACTTCTTCTCTTTACCCCATGTGGGATTCAAAACTTAAAATAAGTTTTAAAAAGCGAGATCATACAAAAAGTTGTTCTAAAGAAATAACACTGGTTGACGTAATCAAATATTATCTTATAGGTTTTAGATCACAAAATAGCAACGAACCGTTTTGATAAGTGAATTATAAAATTATCATTAAATGCAACAAATTCATACATCGTTTTGCATATTTTGATGTGTTGGTATAAGGGTCTTTTGATTTATACACACTTTTGACTTGAAACCATACACACTTATAGGTATAATGATTGTGTTTCGTTATTTTAATTTTTTTATTATTAAACAACTTATCATTAAATAATGATTACCTCTTTTTTTTAAATATTAATTAACAAATTATTTTTTATATTGTGACTTTTTATCAATTATTTGTTACAATTAACTAATTATATATTTTATTTTATAAAAATATACTTATAAAAAATGTACATTTTCATTCATTTTCATACGTTTTCTACGGTGTTGTCCGTTTTTGTAATTTTCTTTGGTTCATAGTTAGAAACGTAACGTGAAGTTAAACGCACTCTATGTGTTTAACGTGTGTGCCCCCAATAGGCTCATACATTTCTAATCGTATTGAGCTAATCCAACTATCACATAATCCAACACGAAACCCATACCCATTGGATTTATAAGAACGTACCAAACGCACATTAAATATGTGGATGTAGCATTTCTCATATGTTTAAATCTCATTATCAGTCTACAAAAAGTAATAAGAAAAAACCCGACCCATTAATAACTCAAGTCGGATAAAGAAAACCGGAGCGTAACGTTAATATTTTATTCATATAAATACCACAAATTTTCGACCGTTAGATAAATTTTACAAATTTTTCCAACACACTATCATCATCTTCCCCAAATCAAAAAGCAAAACCCTAATTCATCAAATTCTTCATCAATCTGCAATCATATTCAAATCCAAAAGATACGCATTACTCCAAATCACTTAATCTTCAAAACCCATCAACAGAATCGCGTAATTTTATCTAACGAGTGAACACGAGCCCGAAACCCCAGTTTCTTTCTTTGAGGCTTTTTATCGAACACTTGGTGTGCAGTATGGGAAAACGCAGAGTTTCATCAGGTGATAATGGTAAAGATCGAGAAGATTCATGGAAAAACATCTTTAAAAGCCTTTTTGATATGATACAAAAGCAACAGAGACAGATCGAGTCGTTTGTTAAAGAACGGAAGTCGCTTGAGAAAAGAATAAAGTTTCAGCATGAACGGTGGGCTTTCGATGTTAAGTTGTTACAAGATCATATTTCTCAGGTGAGAGGGGTTTCGTTTATTGGTGTTTTATGTTTTCGGGTTTTTTTATTGATTATTTTTTTTGTTTTTCTTACAGATGAAAAGAGATATGAAGGTAAAAGATATGATTCGGTTTGTCGATACTGCAAAGGCGAATATGATCATATCCATGAAGCAGAAGGAAGCAAAAATAAACAAACGAAAATTCGGTTAGTCGTTATTTTCTTATACAGTTCACTGATGCATTGAATATGGATATATAGTTTGACCCATTTACGTGTTTTAGTATATCTTAGGCATTAAATGGGTAAAATAAATTATTAGCTTGAAAGGCAACCTGTTAAACATGGGTCGAATGGGAAACATATAAAAGGTGACCTAAACATATGCTATTATGGATACAGCCTTTTTCAGTCAAGTATTAGATATCATTTAGATTATATACTTTTGTACACTTGTTATATACGTCTTTTAGAACTTTTTGGAAAAGAGGTGTTTCGGGTGAAAGTATTCTGGCCCGACCCAGTTTTGACAAAAATTGCTGTTTAACTTGATACCCCCAATCTGTTCTTGAACAGTTTATACTTATTTATATCTACAAGGTCAAACGGGTAGATTATATCTACAAGGTCAAACGGGTAGAACAAAAGTATTAGCTTAAAAGAATAAAAGGTAACGGTTGACATGGGTTGAACGGGTTGAAACTTGCTCGAAGCGAATTGTTAATGGTAAAGCCTTCTAAATTGTTTTATTTAAGATATTTAGGTTATTTCTGTAATGATATAATAGACACTAGTTACGTATATATAAAATTTTCTGGAACAAGGTATTTTGGGTGAAAAGTAACCATTATGATCCTAGCGATTTTGACGAATTAAGGTTGGTAGTGGCGAAATTTATTTTTTTCGGAGGGATGAGACACTTTTCTAATAATCTAGTTTTTTTAATACCATTCAAGTTCATCCCCTTTTCTGTTTTGTTACTCAAGTATCTGTCTGAATTAACTCTACATATATATTGCAGTAGATGTAGATGATGAACGAGCTGATCTGAAAATTCTCTTTGAAGAGGTCACTAAAGCTTTGGCAGAGCCAAAAGTAAGTTATTCTTTTTATAGGTGACAATTTCGACACTTATAAATGGGCCGATTGGGTCGTATTAGGATACATTACTAAAAAGGTCTCTGATCTTTGAATTTTATTAGCAGCGCGTAACCCGAAGCAATAGAAAGGAGTCATTAGATTCAGCATTGAAAGCAGAACGTGATTTTGCATGGAACCAATTTGAGAAAAAAGATAATGAATTGCAAGAAGTCGTTAGAAAAAACAAAAAGGAAGTTGGAGCTGCTAATGATAAAGTAGTGATTCTGATGTCTGCTTTGGAAAAATCAGAATTCTCAAACATTGAAAAGGACAAAACAATTTCAACCTTACAAGAGGATTTAAGTGTGTTAGAATCTGAGTCGAGGAAAAAAAGTGAAGAAATTTCTCGATTAAATAAAGAATTGGAGTTTTTAAGAGGGGGTGGAAGTCGTTCTATAACACCTGTGCTACAACGTTGCATGGTGACATCATCAAAAAACAATCATTCAAGTGACATAACTATCACCAAGCAGGTAATCAAAATATCCCATATTCTTATTACCGTTTTTAATTCGTTTCTTTTAAAAAGTCAAATGGGTAAAAGAAAGAAACTCGGACTGGAAGAAAATGGTCAAAGGGTAAAATTTTGGACAAAACAGTTTTTTGGTCAACCCATCCTGAACGGACCCGTTTGACATTTAAAATGATAATTGGTTCCGAACTGAGCATGTTTTGACCCGTTACCCATTTTGACATTAAAATTGACTTAAAAAATATGAATGATTAGAACGTGAAAGTCAAAACATATGTTCTAAATGCAATTTCTATACATCTGCAGGAAAGAGGTTCAAAGAGAAAAGCAGCTGATACAACAATACTGTTTAATTCCACATTAAAAGTTCCCAAGTTAAAGAATTGAATTAGTATCCAAGTTTTCCTTGTATGTGTGTATGGTTTGTTTTAGTGCTACAGGAAGCTAGAAAAAAGGGGGATCGTGATCGAGTAATTAACCCTGGTTAGCATTTTGAATAGAGTTCGGCTTTGGGTTAAATAACATCTTGTTAAAGGTTAGGGCTTGATGTAAAGTTTTATGCTGCTGTCATTTTTTCTAATATGTAATTATCATATTGTTTAGAGGTAGTCAATCTGTGAGCAATTGTATTGCCTTTTTTTCTATAATAACAATTTGTATGTCAATGGATCCAAGTATCTAACTATATATAACTATATTTTCCTGTGTATTATTTTGCATATAATGGTGTGTTTTTTTGCCGGGGAACTTAAAACGACAAGTATCTAGTACATAGGGATGGGGAACTGAGAAAAAAAAAAAAACTGGTAAGTTATTTGGGAAAAATGCAATGCACAATAAGGTAGTCTATGTTCATATAGGTTTTTACGACATGGATAACATTTGTACCATGTAGCATAACCCAAGATGTATTGTTGTAATAATGGTTCATGTCAATACTCAGGTTTAAGTTGCATACTTCCAAGATCAACTTTTTTTACTTTTAGCATTCAAGGCTACAAGTTTGGTTTTTAACTGCACCGGACTGAACTACAATGGACACAACCGGACTGAACTGAATGTTCATTCATATAGCGGACTATACATAACCAGTCATCGTCCCTATCTATACTGGTTTGGATCTTGTTTAGTTTGAGTTTTTGTAGACCCCTCTCAGGACACTGCCATGTAGAAAAGCTTATTTAAATGGTTGCATTAAGTAAGAATAAAAGTACATTAAATCCAAAACAAATACAACTTCAAATGTAGAATTCAAACACAAATATAAATCATAACATAACTCTTGATCAGTAGAACATTTTCGAACAATGCCACAATTGTTGTTCTTGGTAATTTTTCCAATCAATCTTCTTCTTCTTCACCGGCTTCCTCCTCATACTCTTGTTCTTCTTCCGCCGTAGCATCCTGATACTGTTGATACTCCGCCACCAAATCATTCATATTACTTTCGGCCTCAGTGAACTCCATCTCATCCATACCTTCACCTGTGTACCAATGCAAAAATGCCTTTCGCCTAAACATGGCTGTAAACTGTTCACTAACTCGTTTAAACATCTCTTGGATAGAAGTTGAATTTCCAACAAACGTTGAAGACATTTTAAGCCCGGTTGGTGGGATGTCACAAACGCTAGATTTGACATTATTTGGGATCCACTCAACAAAATATGATGAGTTCTTGTTTTGGACATTGATCATTTGTTCATCAACTTCTTTAGTACTCATTTTACCCCTGAACATGGCCGATGCTGTTAAGTATCGGCCATGTCTGGGGTCCGCTGCACACATCATGTTCTTGGCATCCCACATTTGCTGTGTAAGCTCTGGGACGCTAAGAGAGATGTATTGCTGGGATCCACGAGATGTCAGGGGTGCAAACCCAACCATGAAGAAGTGGAGACGTGGGAATGGGATTAAGTTAACAGCTAGCTTTCTGAGGTCGGAGTTGAGTTGACCAGGAAACCTCAAGCAACATGTTACACCGCTCATGGTTGCCGAGATCAAATGATTCAGGTCACCAACTGTAATAGAAACCCCATTGAACAAGAAAGAGTACGTCAAATATGTTCTGCAAATAACCCTAAGAAGTAAGGTAACGTTATAATGTATACTTACAACTTGGTGTAGTGAGCTTCAAAGTCCTGAAACAAATGTCGTAAAGTGCCTCATTGTCGAGGACAGCACATTCATCAGCATTTTCAACCAATTGGTGGACAGAGAGTGTTGCGTTATAGGGCTCAACGACAGTATCAGAAACCTTAGGTGAAGGAAAAACTGAGAATGTAAGCATCATCCTGTCGGGGTATTCCTCTCGTATCTTTGAAATCAAGAGTGTCCCCATACCCGACCCTGTTCCTCCTCCAAGCGAGTGGCATACTTGAAAACCTGCAGCAATAACAAACACGACGTAGGTATTATATGCAATCATCGAGTCTGAATAGTTCTTACATTATTACAAAGGATGGCAACGTTCAAAAGCTCTTACACATGCTTATATACATACAAATCAACATTGTAACAACGGATGAAAATGTTCAAAAATTCTTATACATGTACGTATCGTTTTAAAGCAAATCATAAGCATACGATTCAGCATTGTTATGAACGGATGACTATGATAAAACATTCTTTATTAAATGTATATACACATACGTTCGACATCCGTGTTATAACATACCTTGCAAAGCATCACAATTCTCAGCCTCTTTCCTCACAACATCAAGAACCGAATCAATCAACTCAGCACCTTCCGTATAATGCCCTTTTGCCCAATTATTCCCAGCACCCGACTGCCCAAACACAAAATTATCCGGCCTAAAAATCTGCCCATAAGGACCAGACCTTATACTATCCATAGTACCAGGCTCAAGATCCATAAGGACAGCACGTGGTACATAACGCCCACCCGATGCTTCATTATAGTAAACATTAATACGTTCAAGTTGAAGATCGGCTGTTGTCCCATTATACTGTCCGGTAGCATCAATACCATGCTCATCGCAGATTACTTCCCAGAATTTGGCACCAATTTGATTGCCACATTGGCCACCTTGAATGTTCAAAATTTCTCTCATTTTTATTTTTAAGTTTTTCGAGATTGTGATGATGAATGAGGGTGTTTGTGCTTATATGATGGAAGTTATGGTTTGACCGTTGGTATAGGAGGTTGATGGTGGAGGTTATTTCTATGGTTTTAACTGCTGGATTTCTATTTTTGGAAAATAGCCAAAATTTTTGTTATTAACCAGAAACTACGCACTACGGAGATGTAATACAAGAAGCCAAGTGATAACAACGAATTTTGATCCGATTTTTATTTTCGTGAAGTCTGTTTGCACTAACAAAAACATACAAACTCTAAAAAAAAGCGATAAATGCTCAAGTTCCTGAAGTTAGACTTGTGGAAATCTAAGACAACTTGGTTACTACCGAGTCAGGTAGTTAGGGTGTCAATAACTTTGATCATATTAGTCTTTTTAATACATGGGATCCGAGAACTTTGATACTTCTTATGGATGCATTCAAACTTCGATGCCTCAAGTAGAAATCTAACAAGGTTCGCTCCTGTTTATGCAATTAGCCCTAAGATGACACTTAAAAAGACGAAGACCCTTCAGTTATGAATAATGTAATTTTTATAAAAAAATAATGGATGTTTCCTTATATTACACAAAGCCTTATATAGCGCATGAATGGTAGAGTATTTACTATAAGTGGTGACGCCATTAACTATAAATAGTAAGCTAGAGTATGTATGAGTTCGTATAACCAAATCCATGATGAATCATATATGTATCTTCTCCATTGTCACGTATCTTCAATCTAAATCCCATGTCTGAAATCAACAGAAAAAGTAATGTTAGCCGCGGTCATATATTTGTATTAATTTTGCTACTTAGCATAATTTGTGCGTTTAACACAAAAAGGAAATAACAATACCATTGACTTGAACAAGTCAAAACGGGTCAGGTTGATCAAAAACATTTTTTTACCTATTCAATAAGAAATATGTTGCAATTTTAAGTTTCTATGAAAGTAGTAATTTAACAAGTGCTTCTAACCTGTATTCTGCCATCATAAGAGCCAGCAAATAGCATTTCACCATCAGCGTCTGATGCCAGTGACGTGATTTTCGCATTTTTTATGGAAGCAACTTTAGTTAACCTTTCTTTCAACCACACCTCAATTGTGCCACTTTTTGTAGCTCCAAATATGAAGTCATTGTTAACAGACAAGAACTGAATATCAAATCCCGTTAGTAAAGATCCTGTTACAGCTCTGCTCGATAGAGAGAATACCTGCAACATTCATCAAATATTAGTTAGTTTTAAATAGATAACATATCATCTTGCCGCCATTTTGGTAGTTAAAACTTGATAATGTAATAGAGATTTGTGCTTTGCAATACCTTTCCTGTCGTTTCATCAATTGATGTACCGCCCACAAAGAGAAGATTGTCTTGAATATGTAAAGAACTTATCGATTGTTTACCCAACAATTTTCTTGCACCTGAGTAAAAGGTAGCTGATGTGTTTTTTTTGCAAATCCACTTCCTGGGATGATTTGATAATAACTTCCATGATAAATTAACTATGACTACGCAAAAATATATCTAAGACGTTTGAAATGGCATAGATAAACGCTCACCTGTATGCTGAAACCACTGCATCCACAGTATAGTTTATTGCCGATCAAGGCAAGGCTCTTGACTGTTTGTTTGATGTTTAGGTTCTTGGTAACTCCTGACCAGCTATAAACCTGTAGAAGTTTAGTTTAGTCAGTATTTTGTAACTCCACTTTTCATTGCTATAAAATTTCTTAAAGTATGTCTCGTCTGACAGATCTAACCTTAACTCCGGCACTTTGGGAGAAATAATATGCAAAATTAGCATCAGCTGTCAACCCATGGACTGCCTCCTTAACGTTATGAGCCTGAATACAATGAATTCCTTCTGGTTTGGCTACCCATATCTGTTAATGAACAAAAGAATCAATATTAACTTGATTAACACGGGTCCAGATTGACTTGACCCACAAACACTATTTACGACGGGTTTTTAAATATAATTATAAATAATGGTACGTTAGCTACTATTACTTGATTAGTAATTTTACAATAATGTTTTAATGAAATCGATTAAGGAGATTATATGCATTGAATATAGACTTCAAGTATATTTCAGCAAAAAAAAGGTATCTTTCAGCCTGTTTTACCCATGACCGTGTCAAACCTTCTGATAAAAGTAATAGAAAAAGAAATGAAAAGCATACCCGAATCGTTTTGTCCAAGGAGCCACTATAAAGCTTATTGCTTGAAGGTGAAACATAGAGGCATGTGACAGCCTTTGAATGTTCACGAACCTCCTTAATTAACCGCATTTCCTTTTTAGTACTATCCCATACCTAAATATGAAAATAATTACCAATCATTCACAGCCCGTTAAGACCTTAACGTAGGTTCAGACGTGTAATATCAAATTTTATTTAGGTCCAAACCTTGATGGTTCCATCAGAATGGCTACTTATCACTCGACCTTTCACATTAAGCAAAGATAGAACCTCCCCATTCATAGATGCATCCAACTCGAGCCCTTCTGAAGAGGACCACATATCTGCCTGCAACTCATAGAGTTAGGAAAAGTATACATATAAAGTGTATACGTGTTTAATTACACACTCACTGCATTGACAGATGGCAAATTCATCAAAGTTTTCATTATGTCATTGACTACCACAGAGCTCCGCTTAAGCTTTTTCAAGGTTTTGTACATGCATTTAGCATAACTACCAAGTTCAAGAAGTGCACCTGAACAAAAATATAGGAGTTATATACGGGTCAGGTGGATTAGGTTGAAATTGCGACCTTGATGTTGCTAGAGACTAATTTTACCTGGATCGCTAATGAAGCTTCTGAGAGCGACGGTTGCCAAAATCTTTTGCTCAATATTCTTAGATGATTGCAGTATGGAAATAAACTGGTCAAGCAAAGCCTTACGAGCAGCTTCTCTAACACCTGTGTCGGGAAGATTGTAAAGCATGTAAACGAGCCATGTGGAAGTGGCAAGGCACTTCTTTGTCATATCTATAGAGTTGCTTTTTAGACATTCTTCTAAAGCTTTGAATATTCGACCCTTCTCGTGGTTGCAAAGTACATAGGCTATCCTTTTCTCCCAATCAGCTGCAGTTATCTCCTCCTCCTTATCCTAAAATAGTAAAATCAAGCAGATGCTAAGTAGAAGTTAAACTGATGAGCTAAGGAGGGTGTTTGGCATTGTGATTTGAAAGTGATGGTCTGCTTATTGCGTTTTCAAGTCGTAGATAATAAGTTTCTAGTGTTTGGGACTTTAAGTACAATGAAACTGGTTTTGATCATCTAATTTTAGGGGTCAAATGCTCATAGCTACAACAAAACTGATTCTGCTCATATTATTATCCAAGGGTCATTTTATATCTAAGTCCAAAGTCCTTATCTGATTATCAATATGATTTTACTCGTATCACAAAATCACCATCAAAAGCTATGCCTAACACTTGTAAATGTGAGATATAGACATCATTATATGTAAAAGGAACAAGTATGAACCATTTTCTCGTTCATTTCCAGATTTTCTTTGTTCACAAAATCTTCATAAGGTTGACCGAATCCTGCCAGCTTAAGCAACCAAGCTTCTGTAAGAGACTTGCCCGAGGCATTAAGATGCCCTGAAAGAGATGACAAGGCATCAAGAGCTGTAAGTTGCGATTGTGGGAAATCCTTTTTCTGGAGTGATTCAATAAGTGTCTCTATCGCTTCCTCTCGATAAATGCTCATTTTCCTAGGCTCAACCTGCGGATACGAGTATTTTAATCATAACAGATTAGATGTGGCACGATTCAAGTTCAGTTTTATCACCAACGGGTAAAACTGGTAAAAAGACATAGCTAACAAGTCATTCATATGGGCAAAACGGATCAAAATTCATGCATAAAACCTTCAACATGATATTATTTAAAATATTCAAGTTTTGAAATAACATTTAATACATAAAACTATTTATATCATTTTTAAATGTGGGACAAAATGTGTTTCGGGCCAACCCAACCATACAAAATTTAGGCATTTTGACTCAAACCCATCTCCGCCTGTAACCCAACCCGCCCAATCTGCCAATTTTTTTAGTTGTACAGTCTACATAGATGACTCAAGCTGCAGCCTTTTCTATATAGAATAATTAACGAAATATAACGCAGATGAGTTGTAGCTAACCAGGAGATCAAGCTGAAGAAGAAGGGACGCAATGACAGGTTGCTGCTCCATCGGAGCATTTTGAAGATAGACAAGAAGGGTGTGCATTGTGCTAAATGCTCCTTCATCTTTGATTAATTGCAAAATCTGATTGCATAATGTCCTCCTGAAACAACCTAACAAGATTAGTACTGTTTACATGAATCGTTTCATGCAGAAATATTCACGGTAAATGTAAAAGGCGGTAAGTACCTGTTCAACTGAACCAACTCCCAAAGAAATTCAATGCACAACCCTCTCACATATTCATTTCCCGCATGAAATAGTTCGAGAACAGGGCACAAGTCAATATTAGTTGCTATTATGTTCCTGCAGCTTTTATCTGCCTGTATGCAGCAAAGTAAGATATACATAATCGACTGCCGGGTATCCACTCTGTCCAAACACTTGACTAATGACGGAATTGCATTGATTGACATAATGGTCAAAGCATTCGAAGACCTGCTATTTTCATCTCCTTCAATTAAAACCTGTGCTACTAACTCTATAGCAGCATCCTTTGGACTCATCACCAGCTCAAGATCCTTCGAATTATCACTTTTGCTACATATATTTTGAATAAAATATGGTATTAAGTTAAACTCGGAGAGTTGAGAGAACGTAGGTTTCAATAGGTATATAAGAACCGAAGCCTCAGCAAGACCGTTTTTCAGCAAAGCAGTCAAGCATTCAAGATCGACATTTGTTAATATCTCTCTGATTCTGTCATCAGCTATTAGTAACTCAGATAAAATGTAAACAGTTGTTCTAAGAACTTCCCGGCTTAAAGAAGCTGAAAGTACATCGATGAATCCATTCACTATTGTATCCGTTGCTAAAACCGCGTGGACCGATGGGTCACCATTTGATTCCTTCCACATTTTGGAAATAGTCAAAACTGCGGCTTCACATTCTTTCAGATCCTCTGAAGTACAAAGTGATGTAATATAAGGTTGTAAGCCACTGATGATTGATTCAATAGCAGCTTGAGATATGACACTCGTTGGTGATGTTGCGACTGTAGCTTGCATAAATCTTTGAGGCTTATAATTGCTGGAGTTATGATCATTAAGAACTGATGTTCTGGATTGGATTTGTCTAGAAGACGGGCTTCCATAAGAACTTATTGGTGTCTCGGGATATGACAAGTCTTGTGCTTGATCTGCATGTTGTTCCTTCCACGATGAGATGAGTCTCTTTAATACATAATTTGTTTTCGGGAGTGAATTGGCGGAAAGAGGTTGTCTTGTGATTGGGCATGTTGTGTTTCCTCGTTTCATCCATTCTTCAATGGCGTTCCGTTCATATGTTTGACCGGTTTCTAGAGTTACTGGATCACTAAAAACATGGCTAGTGATCGGGCAGACAAAATCTTTTGGTGGTCTTGATTGCGTAGACCTCTCAGAAAATTGAGGAGAGCCAAAGTTTGGGCTTCTGCTGTTATATTCTCCATGGAAACTGAAGCAATTAGATAAACATAAAATTAGTACGAGAAAAAGAACCGTTCTTCTATGGGAAAGAATCTACCTCTTTTCTGGTGCTTGGCTCTTCGCACTTGCATTACTGGCACTTCGTCCATGACTGACTTGCTTCCTTACACTTTTATGCTGCTCCTAAGTGTCAAACATACAATTAGTAATAAGCCAACAAAAAAATCATAACTACGTAGGTAGTGGATTTGTGTTTTGTAACATATAAACACGTCCAAAATGCATATCCAAACACCCCTTTAGTCACAGACAATACTAAGGTTTTGGTAAGCCATAACTTAGAAGACTTACTCGAGATTCATTATCTGAGTCCGCTGAGCTAGTACTGAAATCATGGTGTAATAGCGGTGAAGTAGGCAGAGAAGTATTAACTTTATAATCCGATGCTCGATTAACCCGTCGGCTCATAGGAGATTGCACCTTATCATTTCCATCTTGTTTCGGAGATGGAACTTTTGGAGAGGATTTAGCCGATATTGCAGGAGAAATCGGTTGATTATTCTCCCTCAATGTGTTTACATTAGTTTCCGTTCTATAATCTTTGTCGGGTTCATAGTCAGATTCATCATCTTCCTCCGGAATTCCCTCCTGAAAATGAAAAACCGTAATATAAATAATAGCTTATGTTCACTCTATAAACTGATTACTTGTAAGTATAGAAATGCAACTGAGATGTTTATCCTCTTACGTGTATATCCCATACAGCAGAATCGTCTAGGTTCTCAGACGCAATCCGAGTTCCGCTCGTACTGTCCCATTATGCAAAGTCAATAAAAAAGAGAAAAAAATGAGACCAACATTTGTTTCTTTTTACATAATTTGACATTTTAAAATCTACTGTCACGAAGAACTAACCTAGATGCTTCTCTTGCATCCGTTTTAGCCTTTGGAGAGAACCCTGCACTTTTGGGCAATATGGGACCGAACCTCACAAAATCAGGAATTTTATGGCTCACCTCATGTAACGGAGTCATAGGAGGCTCAGCAATCGGCAACATAGGAATCACCTTCTTGCTAGTTTCCGGATCATAATTCACACAACCTATAAAATAATTCGCGTAATTCCTAGTATTCTCATCTAACGATTGCCCGTATTGTTTTTCCAAGTTTTGCAACTTCTCAGCCTGATCTGGCCTCATCGAGAACACCAAAGACTCGTTAAAATACTGATCAAAATCTGCAGTGAACGATAAATCAGCTGAATCTGGTATCATGTTCATCATAATCTTATGTCTTTCCTCGGAGTACCACCCGACGATTGAACTCATGTGTGGTAAAAACAATGTTTTCCAAATCTCGGGTGCGAAATCAATCCTTGAAAAAAATGGGTCAATAGAATACATCTCAAGAACATGAAGAACCGCGTTTGTGACATTGTTTCTTAGCTTCCATAAATAAGCAAGGTTAAGATGAGCCCAAGCGGATAAATAAAAATTAGGGACACCAGCAGTTTTATCACTGGAATTTAACATAGCACAAACTTGCAACATTTTTTCTGCATGATCGAGCCGTGCCATTTTAGTTTCAGTATTAGATGTATTAATCGCTTCTTCAAGAGCATCCATACCCCAATCTAAGTTGGCTAAAACTGCTTGATCGGAGTATCTAACTTCTGTCCCTTTTTTGCTGGTTTCATCTTCTGCTGCTAATCTCTCGCCACATTGTTCCTTTTGTAAAGCCCTCTGTCTGTGATCAAGTAACCGGTCTTGGATGAAGTCTCCGATTATGGTGATTAAGGATGTTGCTATATCGTCTTGGTCCATTGGAAACCTATAGTGCGTAAGACATGATCAAGAAAATCAGAGTCGCCACAAAAGTACACGTCCTTAAACCACTTTAACTTTGCCGAAAAACTGAAACCACGTGCTACTACTTCTAGTCTATCCCAGTCTCATCCAAACCAAAGGTATAGTTTGACTTTTGAGGTCAAGTGTTCTAAACTTCACGTTAGAAATGAATTCAACTTTTCAAACTTTCAAGTAAGTGAGCAATTATCAAATATCCGCATCAAAAATCAGATAAAAAAATCAGTCAATTTGACTTTAGCATAACCTTTTAAGTTTGTTTTGTATATTGAGTAAATCAGTTTGTAAACCCTAAATTCCACTAGATTCATATAAGCTAACTAACGAAAACATAACTTGAGTAACGACACAATGAATTAGCCAATCAGTCTATAATTAGTTATAATCCGATAAACCACAAGTACAATAATACTAGTCATAGCTAGTAAGGGGGTATGTGGGCTTATGGGCTTATAAGCTTATTTGATTTCGACTTATATAAGCCGGAAAGTCTCAAAATAAGCCGGAAAATTGGGGATTATGTAATATAAGCCGAAAAACAAATAAGCTTATAAGCCACGCATAAGCCTAAACAAACAAACAACAACTTGGTGTCTGTTAAAGCTTAATTGTGGGCTTATAAGCCAACTTATTTTTCATAAGTTCAAATTTCCCGACTTATCTTGAGACTTATGGGCTTATATAAGCTTATTACGATATAGTAAGCTTATACTACTATAAGCCCATAGGTCTCAAAGTAAGCACGAAATATAGGCTCATGAAAAAAAAGCCGAAATTACATAAGCTCATAGGTCAGAAATAAGGTTAAACGAACAAGGTGGAATGTAGACAGGCTACCCTTACCCCTAGAACGATAAACCCGAAAGTAGCGAGACTATTCACTTACAGTAACAAATACTAGATAACTAATTATTCAAAACAACAATCACCAAATGGCCTAGTGGTAATGTCCTTGACTCTCAAACAAAAGGTCAAGGGTTCAAACCTTGCTAGGTGTGTACATTTAAGGGTGGCCCTGAGTCGACTTCGGGCTATCCAAAAGTGGGATTAGTCGTCTCGCAATATCGAGTCCGAAACCAGATAACCCAAAAACTAATTATTCTGAAGGTGAAATTGAGAAGTAATCACTTACAGTATCAAAACCGATGATTCACTTCGAATAACAGTTGGGATTGAATGACAAAAAAATAAATGATAGAACAAAAATACAACTAATAATAAGAATGACATCAATGGTTCCAAAACTGCCGGCCCGGCCGGCTGGTTCTCAACAATGTTTGAATAGTTTAATAGTCAAAAGTCAACTCACCTTTTTGCTCTCTAAATTCAGTTATTTATACTACAAGTCATGTACTTATTTTTATGGCTATTGTACAAGTTTCTATGGAATAAGTTTTAGGAGGTAAGAAGTTACTGATCTGGTAAAAGGAAAGTATGTTTTTTGTTTGTTGGCGGGAAATATTAAATTATAGGGTAAATGGTTCTTTCAGTTTACTTTTTGGTCCTTAGATAACGAGGACTTTCATATAGGTCCTTTTAGGCAACTGTTCATTACCGGTTTGGTCCTTCGAGTCTCATTATACGTAACGACAGTTAAATCCGTCGTTATCTCTGCTACATCGTAAGGTATTTACGTCTTTTTACTATAAATTTAGATTGCACCATTAGTTCATAACTCTTTAGTCAAAACAATTACCATTACTGTTCATTTTTTGTCTTTTTCCTATTACACAGTTGGTCCTGTAATTTTTTTTGTCCTTTTCCATAATAAATACTGCGACATGTATTAGGCTTCTAAGGGTAGATTAGATATAACAAACTAAGATAGCAGAATATTTGAGTTTCGCTCTTAAACTTCAATTTGCATCGCTTTGAATCAGACTACATTCAAAAATCTTATGTATAAGGGTAAATTACACCGTTCTTCCCTATGGTTAGGCCCGATTGTGGATTCAGTCCCTAGATAACGGGAGTCGATGTCGTTAGTCCTTTTTTGTTTCTATTGTTACCTTTTTGGTCCCTCGAGCCTCGTTATACGTAACGGGTGTTAGTTTGACTTTTCAACGATGGAAAATTTAGTAATTTCAAATTTTCGTCATTATTTCACCGTTGGTCCCTCACTAATTGTTTTTTCATTATTTTGTTTTTTACAACGGGTGTTTTACTGTTGCTATTTTTTTGTCCTTCAGCGCTTGCATTATTGGTCCCTGACTCGTTTCTGTGTATTATAAATGATGGTTTGCAAAGTATAAGACACAAAATTATAAAATGGCCGCTCGTTGTACGTGTGGTTTGGAAGCTATGATTAGGACATCATGGACTAATCGGAATCCAGGTCGTCGTTTCTATGGTTGTCCTACACTTGTAAGTATGATCCGATCGAAAAATATGTAACAAATTATTTTGTTTGTTTATTTACACATCCTTTTTCGACTCTTTTCAGAGTCCAACCTATGTCAACTTTCTCAGGTGGTATGATCCACCAATGTGTCAAAGGTCTGTTCAGATTATCCCAAGGTTGTTGAGGTCACGTAACGAGCTTGAAGAAATCGTTGCTATGGTTAAAGAAAAACGACGTAAGTTGTTAAAATTTCTCATCATCAGTTGGGTTATTTTTGGGTTTTATGTTTACTGTACAATGTGAATGTTTAGGGAAGTTACTTTTTTTGCTAGATGTTCTTAGCAGGTAATGGGTTATGTGGTTGAATGTGGTTTTGTGTTGGTTGATGGAATAAATATGTTCGGTTGTTAGTCATATTATTATGGATGAATGTGTTAATTTGTTTTACTTATAAAGTCTACGGGTATGATTTAGTGAAAGTCAATTGGGTCACTGGTATGATTTAGCAAAAGTCAAATAATCTGTATAACCATTTGGTATTAGAACAACAACTGATCATGAATAATTCATACAATTGATTAGACTAGATATACTCCAACTAAAGTAATTCATAACAAACATAAACAAAACCACTACCCCAAACACTATGGCAGTTAACTTTAGAAAGAAAGCATTCTTTTGACTTTTCTTCGATTCTTCCATTAAAGAAGATGAAGATATTCTTGAAATGGTTTTCTAATTTTGAGTTTGTTTCTGTTTTTTTAAGAAAAAAAGAAGTCCTAACTTTATGACCGTTGCCCGTTGATAATAGTTTGAAGTGGTTTTCTTAGTGTTTTTTTTACTTACATCGTTGGCCCCTCAATGCGTTCTATTGGCTTTTCATTTCCCACCAAATTCAGAAGGAATGTTCTACACGTTACTTGCACACTTGGTCCTTGTAATAAGTGCATGATGTGATGTCACACTTTAGCCGCATTTAACATTTACCATTCCAATGAAGTAATTGCGTTTTTGACACTTCATTTGTGTAATCAATTAATCTCCATATATTCACTTGTATATAAAGCCACTTCACATATCTCCCTTCAAATCCAAAACACACACACATACATACCTTAACTTCTTAAACCCTTTCACTTTTCTAAAACCCCCCTTTTTCTATTGCTGATGCTCGTGGATTTGTTCATCTGGAGGAACTCATGCAGACGCAAAGGGAAGCTCAACAAGCAAATGAACTTTCCAACTTAACGAGGCAGAGGCAGTTGCTTGCAAGTGTAAATTATAGGCGTGCGATAATAGAAGAGCTTGAACATTTGTCAGGAAATTTGGTGGCTTGTAAGACGAGGGAGTACCTCAAGCGTATTCAGAAGGCTGTTTTCGTTGAGGTGATTGAGCTGAAGAAGGAATTGCGCCTTCAGGTCGGTTGATTTTTGTAGAACTCTGTAAACGGGAGATGGTCGTGCTCGTGGGGTTGTTTTTTTTTGGCTTTTGGCTTATATATCGTTAAATGTTTGTTTCTTTAAGTGTTTTCATGAATGTATGATTGCAAAGACATTGTAATTCTTCAATAAGCTGTTTGACCACTAATCTATTTGACCAATACGGTGTTTGACCACTACTCTGTTTGACCAACGTTGTTACCGTTTGACACCAAGAAAAACAACTGATCATGGATAATTCATACAATTGATTAGACAAAATAAATCCAAACTAATTAATTCATAACAAACATAAACGAAGCCACAACCCCAAACACTATCGCACTTGACTTCCAAAAGAAAGCATTTTTTTACTTTTCTTCAATTCTTCCATGAGTTGCTGCAATTGACCTTCCATATCAGCAAACTCAACTTGAAGGACTGCAAGTTCTTCTCGACTTGTTAATTCATTTTCTAGTTCTTTCTTTGCAGCTTGGGGGGGTTCCTGGATGGGGGGGTGGGGGGGACGGGGGCCCCCCCCCCCCCCCCCCCCCCCCCCCACCCCCCCAATGTGGGGGGTGGGTGAGAGGGAATTATGAAGCAGATGCCCATCTCATATAATTGAGTTATGTACCATTTATTCTCTAACTCCGGATCATTCCAATACCATCTTTTACAGTGCTTGATTCCTTTTTTCTAAAAATAAGAGAATTTATGATCAGGTAATAAAATAAGATCTAGAAAATGCAACGGCTTACATATTTGTTAGGGCAAACACCAAATCGTCTAGCAGGGTTGTCACGTGTCCAAGAGGTGAGTGTCATCAACGAAAGCCCACATTTACACTCTGTAGGACCGAATGCATAAGATGAAGAAGACATGCTTGAAATGGTTTTCTAATGTTGCCTTTGTTTGTGTTTTTGTCTAGTAAAAAATGTGGAGACTTTATACCCGTTGTGTTACCCAGTTGTTTTTAATTATTGTAACTTGGACCGTTGGTCCCTCAATGATCTATTGGTTTTCCATTTCCAGCCAAAATACACAATAAATATTCCATACGTTTCTTGCACGCTTGGTCCTTGAAGAAAACATTAGCCGCGCCTGTGTGATTATGTGCGAAGTTCATATACCTTCCCAGTGTAATAATTGCGTTCAGATTTCGTTTCTATAGTCTATTAATCACCATGTACCTTTCACGGTATTTAAATACACCACGCATTTGGTCCTTATATCCAAATACACACATAACATTTCTTAATTACTAAAACACCTTTCATAACCAAAAACTAACTTTTCAGTGGCCACTGACAATGGGTTCGTGAATTTTGAACAACTAGGCTCTTAGAAAATTCAGACCTACTTAAAGATCATCCGCTTGTCTATTTCGAATTTGAGCGCAGAGGGAGGTTCAGCTCGCAACTAAAATCAATAATTTAACGAGGCAGTTGCTTGACATTATAGATGATAGTGCAGTTGGATTTATAGAGGAGAGCTTGAAAAACCTTGCCGACAAATGTTATGGCGTATAAGACAAGACAGGAACTCAAGTGCCATCAGAAGGATGATATGATAAGGGCGATGGAGATGAGGTCGACAGCTTTATAGTTGCACCATCAGGCCATGAAGGGGTTTCACTTTTATAAGTATCTGTAATCAAGGTTGGCTTAGGGGGTTATCTTTTTTGGTTATGGGTTATTTTATGTTAAAATGTGTTTTTTGATGAATGTATGATTCAAATTTTTGGTTATTATTGAATGAATCATTTCACTAGAATGTGTTGTTGGTGTCGTAGATATTTTGTGTATAACTTGATGATCTAAAACATAACAAATACATAGAACAAAAAACTACAAGACATACATACAAGGGTTATTTGTAATGTTGCAATACATTAGGTAATATAAGATAGTCTTATACGCCCATTATTTGCTTGACATTCATCTTCAGTAAATGCATGACCCATCTATTCAACATAGACCCTTTTCCTCTTTAGTGGTCTTCCTTTGGCCACTAGTTCATTAACACCAGGGTTTGCAACCTCTTTACATAACCTAATTCAGGTTACCTTTTTTAACAACATGGTTTGGAACTTGTTCACCCTTAGCACCATCAATCTCATCAGACACATTAGCATCCATCCCTTGTTCCACTGCTTCACTAGGCATGTCTACAAAATCACTAATTTGTTTTCCTATATTGTTGTTCAAAGGAACCTCTTCTTCACACACGTTTTTTTGGCTAACCTTGTCTTTCATTACGTCAGTCCCTTTCTCTAAATCAAAGGCATTAATACAGAAAGTAAAGTCAATCTCAAACAAGGATCTTTTTCATTCGAATTCTTGTCTCTACCTTTTTGCCCTTTTTTCATTCTTGGACTCATCAGACCATGGAGTTGGTATTAGCAACTCACTGTCAGAGTCTGATAAACATACTTCACTTGGTGAACAGGTGTAAGTTTTATTATTAGCCATGTGAAGATGTTATGATATCGTTAGTTTTTTTATAATTATCTGGAAACCAAGTGAAAGTGTAAATATTTAGATGAAATGGCATGTGATTTAGTGTTGGGTTTTTCTCTATTTATGTGAACGTCTGTAGAAAAGGCGAGTAAACAAGAAAGGGCTAAATATATAAGGTGTACTATTGCAGTTGAAAACCTTAAACGTCAGGGATGAAAGTCATAGATAAAAGCAGTATACCTTCTAGTGCAGTTGAAAACCATAAATGTCAGGGACCAATTTCATAGATAAACCTATTCAGTTTATTGAACTGTACAAGTGAATTGAATGCAAAAAAGTCAAACATAGTTTACATTACACCCTATTTAAGACTAGTGTAATCTGTTGACAAAGTAAAGCCGTATCGCAGTCATCCACTGAAACATGAATTCACCACTAAATCATGAATGGGAAGAAGGCCTTGATATAGACGATTCTGATCTTATACTAATGTTAGCCTCAAAATATTGATCCGAACAAGGAAGCTCGGCTACTAATCATGAAAGCTCGGTCTTTATTTAGTAAATGTTGTAATAGGCTAGAACGGGAATCGGGCTCGTTAATTAATCTAATATTATACGTGTTTCGGACTAAGATCTAAAGTAATCCTGAGCCCGACCCAAGATAAAATACCATTCGGCCCAACAAAGCCCAAGAAGGCCGGCCGATGGTTTAAGTATAAATACCCCTCTCCAAGTGTGAAGAGGGTGTTGGTCTCATTTGTAACACACACTCTTTTGTGAAATCAATTAATATCTTTTTCTTCTCTCTACTTTCTCTCTCTAACATCTCTCTACTCTTCTTCCTTTTTCTCTTATCTATTTTCTTGATTAATATCATGGTGAAGTGAAAGTGTTACATGGTTCTTACAATTGGTATCATACGTCACGGGTAGGTTTAGTGATTTGTGATTTTCATGTTTAACAAGCTTATTTTCGTCCTATTTTTTCTTACACAATCTTTCGGCTTATCTTTATCTTTTATATAAGTTTATTTAAAAATAGGAAAAGTCACGTCTTGTTTCACGTCTTGTTTAAAGTGTTTTTCATTAAAACTGCTTGGTTTAGAAAGGAAAAAGAGGCGTTCTGTTTGAGAAAAAGGTGCGTTCTTATTGTTTTTGAAATCAGGCGTAAATAAAAAGGACACAAGAACAATTTGGCACTAGGTGTATTTAGTTTCTCACTTAGGCGACTTCTTCTTTTCCATCAGGCGATAATCAAGGTCTATGACAGGCGAGAATACGTTTTACAACAAGCGAGAAAAACTATCAGGCGAGTTATAGTTTGTCATCAAGCGACTTCTACTTGTCTATCAGGCGAGAATCATTGAGCGAGAACCTAGTTTGTCATCAGGTGAATTCAGTTTCCTTCTTAGGCGAGAATCAACAAGCGTGAACCATTTTGACTTGTTGACTTTGACTTTGACTTTTTCACACTTTTCTATTCCCGTGCTCGTTTTGTTCTTTTGGCTTGATTTTGTGTCCTTTAGTGAATATCCGATACATGCACAGTATATAAAGCAAAACAAGCATATATTCGGCATTTTATGTCCGTTTTTGGTCATTATTGGTCATTTTAGCTCGTTTTAATAGGTAAAAGGTATGTGTAATTAAGCACATACCAAAATACCCCATACTAAGATATTGCCATGTCCTCACGCAATGCTATAAGTAAACACTTTAAAAAACCAAGAATCCCAATCCCCCTCGACTAATTACCTCGAAAAGTAGCTAAGTGTTCATCGAAAGGAATTTAAAAAATTATTAGTTTTGAAAAGCCCTGTTTTGACCGTTTTTAAATATTTATACTTATTACCACACGTATTTTCGAATTTTTCTCTTTTTCTCATTTTTTTGTACTTTTCTTTTCAAGCAACTAACTAACTTGTTTGGACTTTTGTTATTTTTATAACTTTTAGGGTCACGGAATAAGAAGCACTTTAATCCTAAAATGCCCAAAAGGATAAATTCATCGTTCCCGACTTTTCACCCGTCTCAAACTAAGCTTAAAAACGAAATCACCGTTACATACAAGCTAAGATGCTAACACTACTCATACTTGTACCTTGTGAAACTTTTCGCTCCCGACAATTAATATATCTTAGGTAAATGTGCTTATTTCGAATTTCAACCATAGATCAAACATTTTGCAAAATTTCTATGCTTCACGTTCCACCCAAAAGTAATGAGTTTGAAGGCGAGATCATCCCATGTAGCGACTTTCGTCTCGGCACATCCCAACCTTGCGGCTAAGTGACCAGGATTTTGACACCACATAGAGACTAGTATCGAGACTCACGGACCTTCGGTTTCAAAACTCTTGGATTTCCCGTTTATACATAAAATCACAACTTAAAACAAAATAGTCTTAGTTCAAAAGCATATTTGAATTTAAGAAAAAGAGATTTTCCCTATATTTATTAAATCACATATATTACAATTAATATAATTATGCATCCTTTAAACTAAGGAAATCCTCGACCTTTTAGAAGGTTGCAACATCAGTTGTGAGCCGGCAAGATGCAGTAAACTTTTATCAGTCTCGGTTAAATACTATGTGCCTTATTTAGAAGACTGCAACATCGGTTGTGAGCCGACAAGATGCAGTAAACTTTTATTAGCCCACAGTTTTTTTTATTATTATTATTACCTCATTTTTTATCATTTTTTATAACACTTTATATTTCCATGATATAGAAAAAATTTCTTTTTAGAAAATTTAAGTATAAATTTGAACTAAGACTAAAATTATTGATATCGACCATACTTCAAAAATCGTTGGTATAAGTTTAATTTTCGAAGAGAGCACGTATTATTAGTCCAGTTAGAAGCTTAAGGGAGAGAAAAGCCACAATGCTTAGTCTAAAAGTTAATAAAAAGATCCGCGAATGCTTAGTCTAAAAGTTAAGGGACAAGCTAGAGCTCAACACGCTCGATCGAGTCAAAATTTATTCTTATTCTACCCAGCAGGAAAGTCAACATTGTGATAAAACACATATTTTATTTTTGAAAATTTTTAAAATTTTTCATTTTTTTAGAATTTTGGTGGTAAAAACGTAATTACGTGAAAACAACGACTGTAGGCACAATCAAATCGATAGATCCCCCCCCCAATTGTCCTCAATGTTTTAAGAAGGGTCTCTACGTAAATCTAAAGCCGTTTATTAAGTGTGCTCAAAGATAAACGTTAGTCGATAAGATTAGGATATTGGATTCCCATAATTATGCTAAGGATTGAAGCTCGAGTGAACGAAGGACAAAACCACGAGCACGAGAGGCTTTATAATCAGGGTCAATCCGGGACATACAACAAAAACTACAAAACACGAGAAAGGAAGAGGCGAGCCTCCTCACAACACACTTATTTATTACTACTATATAATTATATAAGGATAAGCATGGGTTGCCACC